>SZWC01006421.1:36901-65279 GCA_023375785.1 Penium margaritaceum
AGAGAGAGAGAGAGAGAGAGAGAGAGAGAGAGGAGGGGGGGGGGAGAGCACCGTGTTGATGTAAACTCATCCATCATTGTGGAAGAAGCATATGTTGCAACTGCATTTTCATGAGGAAGGACTTGGAGGTATAATAATAATCAAGCTTCATACAAACCTCGTTTTGGATTACGATGCCAGGGATGAGGATTTGGTACCATTTGGCGAGGTAGAAGTAGATGAGGGCGAGGGTGCAGTTGCGGTTCTCGTGGTCAGTACAAGCATAAGAAGCAAAGAAAGATTTTTTTGCCACCTATGTCTCAATTAATTGGCTCCAATGGACCTTATCTGTAAAAAATCTTCATGTTCTTGGTCCAGCTGGATTTTTTATTGCCTTCAAGCTTGGCGATGTTGAGTTCAGCCACCACATAAGCAGATTTGCCATGGCGGGGATAGGATCCTCTAGCATAGCAAGATACAGTTAATACCTCAAGGATGATGCAACACCCTTTTCTAGCTCTCATACGAATAACAGATGTGAGGATAGCTCTCAAGGAGGTGATTATGCTCACATAGAGCCATTCAAGCAGGACCAAGTGATTGTGTGAGAGTTGCAACTTGCACAACTAGAAAAAATAGAAGCATTTAGACAATGGAAGTGAATGCAAATGGCTTTGTTCACTATTGAGTGACAAATTGAATTGTCTTAGTTTTATAGCAAGCCCTGATACGGATGATTTTGCCCAAAGAGCACAAAGTTCAGCTATCTTAGAATTCATGCTCTAGCACACGCCTATGCTAGCAAGTTGAGCTACACACATTCTCATGCAAGTACAAATTCATCCTCCGTCACTTGTGTTAAAACTGATATTGTAATTCTCATTCACTATAGTCTTGTGAAGCTCATGCAGCCACCTTTTTGCCTTGAAGGCTGCTCTCTGCCTCCCTGTTCAAGAATACTGGCCTAGTTGCAAATCCTGGTGTGGTTGTCCAAAACGGACCCATGACATAAAACAGTCCCATGAATTTTGAAGAACCATATGTTGCTCAAAAACAATCCTGAGTGTGTTCCATAAGATGCACTGGAACCTATGAACCACCTTCTATGCAACCTTTGTACTAGCTGATTTTCATCAAAGCCAATGTTTGTAACTTTCTAGCACCCTCGCATCCATCACAAACAGCAAACAAGAAGCTAGCAATCATGCTTGTGGAATTCTGACACCATTCCTAAACTCCAGGATTAATGCAGAACAAAAGATATGATCACTTGCTACATCGAAATTAATAAAACATATACCACTCCTTAGATCATGAACTCTTCTACATGAATGTTGTCCCATGCAAAGCCAACGCGTTGACAAAGTAGTTCATGGATAGCCATGCATGTCAGCTTTATTCGGGTAGTTTTCCCGTATGTCCTTCACTTCTAAAAAACTAGAGCTACATGCTAAATGGCATCTTGCTAAAAAAATGCTGATACCTCCAGCCTGGCCTCCATCATGTAAGTATGTGCACAAATGTGGATATAATAAAGGAGTCCCCAAACATCAGTGCAAGACATACGTGCTTCCTCATCACTGAAGACACTAGTCTTTTCATGCACGTGTGGTAGGAGTGTGATTATACTTACAAAAACAATAGTGTGTGCACAGTAAAAAAACAAGGACACAATGAGGAGATCATATAAGATTTTTCATAGGTGCATCACACAGTGAACACAAACTAGCATTCTGCACAATGATATTCAATGTTTTAGTGATGAATAAGGATTCAAGAATCCAGTACCGTTTTTGG
This sequence comes from Penium margaritaceum, assembly GCA_023375785.1. Lineage (NCBI taxonomy): Eukaryota > Viridiplantae > Streptophyta > Zygnematophyceae > Desmidiales > Peniaceae > Penium > Penium margaritaceum. The sequence continues at coordinate 38,678 of SZWC01006421.1, forward strand.
CACCTATCAATTGACGTACCAATAACCTCCCTGAAGTTACCCATTGATGCATATAGTACTACTCAACTTTGATGTTCTTACCAAGAATGTAGTATGTCAAATCATGGTCTGTGTGAGTTTGCACTCCCAGTTGTCACACCAAAGTAGGATGCTACGGTTGGAAGATTTCAAGTACTGAAAATGAGGAATAACCAAATGCTTGCACATGTGCTATATCCATTTAAAACATACTCAGCCTCCCAATTATTGCACCAGTCGCGCTTTCCACTCTTCAAGTAAACTGATGTCCCACCAATATGAATGATTGATTGTGTACCACTACAATACTCAGAGACCCACTCCTTGTGCATGTACGCATGAACAACGTGGAAAGCAGTCTCTGTTTTCCAGTCGTATGGAAACTGCAACAACTTGGCCAGATAGGTCATTACAAGTGCATTGTTTGCACCATTGGTGGTATGAGGATATGTGGGCAAGCCCTTAAGGCATGGGTCATCAGTGACGCTGACCATATCCTTGTTGCATACATGTACTAAAAAATTCTCTTCACAACTGGATTCGTGCATATTGATAATGATGGCATGAACTAGAAAAAGTTAACAAAGATCTCTTCCATGCCATGCACATTTTTGACATGGTATGGATGCAAGGCGTGGCATTATCAGGCACGTTCAAGTACAGTACATTAGAATGCCTTGAATGGTCTAAGGCCTTCCATTTTAAAGTCACAAGAGCTCCTTGACCAAATGGATGGCCTTTGAATTGCAAGATGCGGTGAGGAGGTCGTCCACATAGGCTAGGACAAAAACAATGGATCAAACTTGTCAAAAGGTTGAAGATTGTTCACCCTACTTGATGGGTGCCACCTTCATCCATTGATAATCCATGTTCCTCCCATCTAGTAGCTCCTCGTGTGATGGAACAACCTCCTCCTCCTCTTTCTCGCCAACGTGCATTGTTAGTGACACCCACGCCTCCTCCCCTCATCCCAGCCGCCCCCTTGGCTCCCTACTAGTCCAAACATTACAGATGATGAAGCCACCGTATTAGGTGTACCTTGGCCTGAGTTTCTACTCACGCAGAATTTGTTTCTGTGTATGCCTTTCTATACCAAGATATCACCTTTTCACCATCAACACCATCCTCCTGAATCTCTTAGCCTCAAAAAACACCAAATAGTATGATGCTAAATGCATTAATTTAAACGCCTTAGGAATGGCATGTGCCTCCTAATATTTTTTTAGCATTATGGTCATATGGCCTACCCTGCATGTCATCGTGTAGGCTCATAAATTGGAGTTTTATCCTCTTTCTTCAAGCAAACCACAACAGCAACACATGACCTTGATAACCCATCTCTTCCAGACCTAGTACATCTTTAGAATCCAAGCCCGTCAAATAACATTGACACGCTTTGTGTTTCATACATTAGAAGGAAACTCAAGAGTACAGATGAAGGTTGGCAGACATCACAGATTTACGGACAGATGACAATAGGCTGGAATGGAACCCAAAAACCTTGTAAAATGCGGTCACAACCAGGGGTTAAGAAAAACAAGGGACAGGTGTTGCACACAAAGCCTGCATAGGGTCACATAGCAACCAAGCAAAAGTATTCATATTAGTGTCTCTTGAGAGGCTAAACAACTGCCCGCAATCTGGACCACATAATGGAAGGTTTGCCATGATACCGTACCCCGTCCATGGAAGCCAAATCTGGTTGTCAATGGACTGCCAAACTGTCACCTGCATTTGTTCAAACTCTTTCTTTTGTTTGCCCATGTGTGCTCTCAAACATTGTGTATGGTTTGGGCAAAATCTTCATAAGTTAATTCAATCTATGCTGGATTTGTTCGAGGTTGGGTGACTGTAAAAGCTATATGAAACACAACCAAAATTCGAACGAATGCGCCAGACAGTAGAGTGTTTTGTGTACGAATTCACCAACATACTGAACAAGAACCTAAAAAAACATTTCTTCTCGTTCTTTTAATGAATATGGTTTGATCTGATGATGAATGTATCTAAATGAGGTCAATTTGTTCTTGTATTGTGAACATGCTAGTTTCACACGTCTATTATGAACTTCATAAAAAACATGATCTTTGACAAATGGACAGTGTTGTAAGATACCCATTGTTTCGCTCAATAAGTCAGCGGTGTCCATGGTAAAAAACGAACTGACGGTGGTGTCCATAGTCGTAGTCGATATGTCAGTGGTGTCCATAGTCGGAAACAAAACAGTAGCGGTGCACATAGTCGAAAACAAAATGACATCTGTGTCCTCGGTTAGTGTCCGTCATGGGGACGCTTGACATGTATTTCATGTTTTCAACACATTTGAGATGGATTTGAACAGTGGTGTTCAGACGACTTACTAGTGCATCGTGGGCCGACGTGTGTGAAATATGGAATGAAATTCAAGTGGTTTGATTCGGTTCCGACGCCTTCTTCAGAGGGGTATGGTACATGATATTGCAAGGAATCGGCTAGTAGCTACAAGTTACACACCATATGGCTGATTGCATCATGCAAATGATTTGATCGTAGGATCCTCGAAGTTTATTGGATCACAAATTATGTTTCCTGGATTATGTTCCTTTCCTTGCACGGATTCCTATCTGATTTGGAAAGCCTGTCTCGCTGGTTCCCGAGTGGCAATGTACCTCCCATCATGCAGGGCTACCATGTGCATCCCTAGGCTGCTATCGTACGTAAGGTTGAAAAAGCATATTCTCCGCAGCGAGGCTTGCGCGTCGTGGGGATTCTGGCATTGCTCGCCATTGTGGTGCTGCTTGTCGTCGATGATGTTGCAAGCCCTCACGAGGGTCTGCTTGAAAACGCGTGGGAGATGAATGGGGGTATCCAAGTTATAAAACGCCATGTTTTCTGCACGAGGTGCCCATGTTGTCTCCCGATGGCAAAGAACACGCACCAGACACGTGGTGGATCTATCGCATCATCCTGGTTTCCCACCGAAGACAACGACAGCGACGTGATCAACGAGCCTTCTCCTCCACGCTAGTCTCCTCCTCACGAGGACGGTGACGCATCGTGCATTATAGTCAACGGTGCTACACACCGTGAAGCTGTGGCTCCCCTGAGGATTTCGCGTGTAGGTGGTCGAGTGCAGTCGACCAAGGGCCTGCCCGTCAGGTCTGATGATGAGGCCAGGGCAGCCGACGCCAAGGCGCAGGCGGCCTCCCCCAACAACATCCCCAGGCCGATCGTACACGTTGTAGCCCCAAAGAAGCAGAAGGTTGTGGTTGATTTCCCCGATGGCACATCCTTTGAGACCATGGCCACATGAAAAGCTGCCGTAGAAGAGTATGCGGTTGAGAACCGTATGTCGCTCAGGTGGCTGAAGAGTGACCCCAAGTGCTTTGTGGTGCATTGCAAGCAGTTTGTCACCAAGAAATGCCCGTGGATCGTGCGTGCAACCTACAGTATGCAGTCCGGTTCATTCAACATCACCTCCTTCATGGATGGGCACTGATGCGACCTCAGAGTCAGCCGGGGTAACCCTATGCGTTCAACGCGGTGGGTGGCACGGCAAATCCAAAGCACCCTCATGAAGGACCCGTCGGAAACACCAAAGGCTCTACAGGCAGTCATCACGAAGGTTCGCAAAACGAAATTCTTGTAAAGCACCCTATTGTGCACAAAAAAGGTTTGTCTGGAGAAGAGCTACGGCAAGGAGGATTTTTGGAGCATGTTCCCTGGATACGTGGTAGAGGTAGTTTTTTTTCCCTCGTGCTTTTCATGGTTTTCTGTCGCGCCAAACTCCTGTTTCTGGTTCCACAATAAGCGTGTCAAACATGTTCTTTCACGCCGCTCTTGAAAGTGGACCCGCTGGCCATCGCAAAGGCTCAAAAGGACCGAGAAACTGGCACTTTCAACCGGGTGTTTATCGCACCGGGAGCCTACTGGAGAGGTTGTAAGTACACTCGGCGAGTGCTCGCCATGGATGGGACCCACCTAAAGAATGGGCACATGCAAGTCCTTTTGATCATGAAGTTCGTCGATGCGAACGACAACCCCATGCCCGCGGCATACGCTTTGCTGTTTAGAGAGGACGAGCGTAATTGGACGTGGTTTTGCGAGCTTGTTGTAGCAGCATACCCAACCACGGCACAGGTTGGAAAGACGGGCATCTCAAGCCGTAAAAAGGGGTTGGCGAATGCAGTTCAAGCCAAACTACCCGGTGCAACGTACACCTACTACACCTAGCACCTCACGCGGAACGTGCAGTCCCGGTGCCGGGGTAAGTCGGGCACTCTCTTCTAGAACCTGGCCCACGGGACAATGTAGGATGATTGGGATGCCTGTCTGGACGAGATGCGCCGGTCAGCTCCAAGGGCTATGGATTACGTGCTGGATGGTGATGGGGAGCTAGGCATCCCCAAGGAAAGATGGAGCAGGCTTCACTACCCGGTCCCTCGTGGTGGACACACCACCAGCAACGCCATGGAGCCCCTCAATGGTAAGCTCGTGGACCTGCGGAAGATGTACCCCTACTTCTTTTATGTAAACTTCCACGTGTTCGTGCAGAGACTCTGGCACATTCACCGCAAGATGGCACATGACGCTGAGGCCAGTTTCGCACCGGCGCTGTACTTGAAGGTAAAGAAGAACTGTGACCGCACCTGGGAGTACAGCTTGGACCTGGATGGGGACGACGTGGGACCATGGACAAGCGGCACAACAGTGCGCATAAATGGCACTCCACGTGACGTCAATATCAGCACCAAAGACTCCTCGTGCGGACGGTGGCGTGAGTATGGGGTGCCATGCCCGCATGCCTGCCCTCAACCCCGTGGCGTATGTGGACTTCGGCTACCTAAATCTCAGCTACAAACGCACGTACAACACCCCTTTCCCCTGCCAAAGACAAGGCTTGTGAAGCCGGCCGAACAGAAGTGGCTACAGCCTTGCCCACGTTGCAGGCGCGGGCGTCCAGCCACAATGAGATTGGACAGGTACGCAAAGGTGAAGAAGGGACGGATATGTGTCTGCTGTAGGAAGCAAGGCCATGTGCACCGTGCATATCCTAGCATGGAGGCCACAACACCAGAGCAGATGGAAGCTGCACGCATCACACAGCTGGAGGCCGAGCGTCCTGTGAGGGCATCCTACATGTCGGACATGGACGCCATGGGGTGCTCCATGAGTTGGAGGCTGTCCCCCTTGCTGAATAGGAGGCAGAGTCGGACGAGGAGGGGGAGGAGGACGAGGAAGAGGACGGGGAGGAGGAGGAGGATGAGGAAGGGAAGGAGGAGGGGGACGAGTATGGGGAGGAGGAGGAGGATGAGGGATTGGAGGGGGATGAGGAGGAGGACGGGCATGAGGGGGATGAGGAGGAGGAGGGGCAGGAGGGGAACGAGGCAGAGGAGGGGCAGGAGGTAGTCGATCCCATCTCAGTCTCCAGTGAGGATGAAGGGATCGAGCACGATGATGTAGAGGATTGTGAGGAGGCATGGACTCCCAAAAGGAGGTGGACAATATCAACCGTTCTTGGGGCAATTGGTAAGTTTGTCATCGTATGGAACCTGCATTGACTTACTTTGCACTCCCACAACTGTGCCTTGATTTTAATGCATGTTTTCATAGCATGGTTTTAAGACGTGTTTCCCCTTCTTCCTCTTCTCACTGTTTGTGTTTTGCAGAGCATTGTGAATACTAGCTCCTATGGAGGAGGTGCATGGCAGATTACAAGTGGCCCCAGACTTTACTCCTCCTTTAGACTAGTTTCCAGGGGGTGTAGTTAGTTTGGTTTGTAGTTGGGTTAGTAGTTTTGGATAACTCAGTTTGAGCCTGGTTCAACTGCTCAATACCATCCAGATTCTCAACTTCTCTTTACTTCTCGATGAACGATGTACAATTTCCCTTTGAGAGGAAAATTATTCACAAGCAGAAACCAAAGATATCCACAAATAGACTATTGACGTGGTCGGTTCATTCCCTTTGAATGGGCTGTCTATTCTGTGTAAGCATTTAGACAAGGACCCTGAAACATGATTTCATGTCATCCACTTGACTGGACTGTGGTCTTCCTCTCGAGAGTGGGTGGAACATTGGTGTCTCAGACAGTGTATTCCTACTCGTGGCTGCCAAGAACTACGAGATCTGTAGGCATGTGCAGGTATATAGTGGCATACACTGATGGATCTCCAATGAATGGCTATACAAGTGAAGCACAATCAAATGACCAGCATGGGGAAGATGTTTTCTACGATGAAAAAGACGAAGAAGACAAAGAGGTCGAGCCACATGAGGCCAATGAGGACACTTTCTTTGATACAATACCCTGTCAGGAATGGCAGGAATGTGGATGTGAGGTGTGTCAATGGCTCTGGTTTTGTAGTGTCCTGGATCCAAAGTGGTTGGATGCAGAATGGTTTGGGTGGTAGGGCTCATTCCTCGTTGTTTGGAGAGATGTACATTTTTTGTAATATGATAACAAGATGGAAAATATGACTTATGGTACCCATGCAATTAATGACCATTGTACCCATTTCTCAATACAAAATGATTCATCCATTCCCATAGAAAAGTATATTCTTCGACACGTATGCAATATGTGTGAACAAAGTGATGGACGCTATGTGGAGAAGAACGCTTGCTATGCACTCTGACGATCATGTCTTCAAACAAACTGCAACAGATAACCTATAGATATCAAAACAACTGTATCTATAATTGTCTCTGAATGAAATGTCGGATGCCGATACTGATGCCCTATACAATATAAACTATATACCCTTAAGACTTTGAAAATATGACAGTGATGCCTACAAACAGAAAACGGTAGCATGCAATGTAGCCACCACGGACTCAGTGGCTTGGTCCATGTCCACCGCTCCCACGGCTCGGGACAGTTGGACGTCCTACTATTTGGCATGGGCACTCCCAAGTTCCATGCCATGTGTTTCGGAGTCAGAGAAGGTAGGGCCCATGGTGGTACTTCATGGCCTAACTGTGCATTTCGTGCTACATACCGCTCCCACACCTCCTTCAGTGCGGCCTATGCCCGATGAGTCATCACAGGATCTGCTATTGGAGTACCCAATCCATGATGTGCCGGCCCATTTGGACGGACGTCGTTGTCCATGTCTATCCAGCGTGTAAAATTTCAGTAGTACGTGTAAACCTAACGCAGTTTATTGATGGGGAAGCACCTGAAGAACACATGTTCATACATTTTCATGGTACTAACTGGTAAAAAGAAGAGGTTCAATAGTTGAACTTGTTCGCGTGACCCTGAGGGGACGTTGGCACAAGCCACAGACATCCATTGACCGTGCGCACGGCGTCGGCAAATTCCACCGTGGACAATATCTCATTGGCGTTGGCCGCGTCCATTCGGAAACCATTCGTTGGTGATAGCACTGTCCTCTTCCGTGCGACGTGCAATTGTCGCCTACAGCGCGACGAAATCAGTTTACATGCATGGCTCCAGATTGAACCAATCCAAGCCGCAGAACGGTAAACGACAAAAGTATTGACAAGTTGTCATGACAGCCTGTCAACATCCGACGTTTGCTTCCGACATGCATTTTTTTCACGACTGAATACCTCGAGCAAATAGTGGATACAGTTGTCATGGTATTCGTTTCCCGCTCGCACATTTGAAAACATGGGCACCGCTGTCATTTTGTTTCCGACTATGGACACCGCTAACGGTTTCAACTATGGACACCAGTGTCAGTTCGTTTTCAACTACGGACATCGCAGATCTCTCGAGCAAAACGACGGGCACCGCTGTATTTGTGCCCTTGACAAATTTGGATGAATCTTGAATGTTTCATTATGTTATGAAATATAAGATAACGTACTTATAGGCCAAATTAATTATATTCAATTTCTTCTATGACGGTGGTTGAATTTGTTTTCTTTCAATTGCATTTTCACCATGTTTGAAGGCGGGTGCATGAGTCTCAAGAGTTTGACATGACGACCAGTTCCGTGAAACAGGACGGGGCGAGGCAAAGGAGGAGCAATACAGAGGGAGAAAAAAATGAGGTCTGCCGACTGTAGGGATTGGACCCCAACCGCAATGTTCGTTTTCACGTGATTGCCGTTGCTTGGCAGATCATGTGATGTCCGTTTTATTGTTTGTGAAAAAGCCGATGGATTTGCTGTCCTTCTGTCAGGTTCTTACATCCGCCAGAATATCCGCTTCGTCATTGGTGGACACGTGAGAAAAATGATGGATGTATCAATTGCGATTTTCTTGCAACATCTTTGCACAACGAAATGATTGTAAAGGGTTACTATATAGGGCGGAGTGACAATGTACCCCAAGTTTCGAACAATAAGCCCCATCCGCCCCTTCGTCGAAATGATAAGCCCTATTCGCCCCTCCGCTAGATCGATAAGCCTGATCCGCCCCTCCGTCGGGACGATAAGCCTGATCCACCCCTCCGTCGGAGCGACAAGCCTGATCCGCCCCTCCGCCAGCACGATAAGCCTCATTCGCCCCGAACCATGAACAACAAGCCCCATATACCCCTTGCAATTGTCGAAGACGCCATGTGACGACATTTGGTTCATTTTTCTGTCGCAGAAGGGTGTCTTGGTATTATTGTTTCACTTTTCCCATAATTCTTGCCTCAATTTGTACAACCACGCCGCATGCATGTACTCGATACTTGTTTTTTAGTATGAACTCGACAACGAAAATGTTCCACTACTGAACAATGTGCGGTTCAGCATGCTTCATTTGCTCGTTAACTGGGGATATCCATTCATTCTCAAAACATTTCAACGACTCGGAGTTTCCATCAATCCACACACCACACGTCTGCATGGCCGTCTTACCTGCACATGCAATGTCCTCGTAACATCAAAACACTCCCTGCGGATCCTCGGCCCTGAGCTGGCATGGTTCGTGCACTGGCATCCAAACGTCATGCCGCGCCTAACAGCTGTATGGCCAGCGCAGCAAGCGATAAGCGTGCCAATTACATTACGCCGCTTGACCAGTCGACAGCTGTCCATGTTGCAACTTCCGCGGCACTCCATGACGAGCTGCCAATCGCATGCCGTTGGGTACCAAAAACCATGGTGTGTTATTAGTTGCAGGTGAACAGTGGATGACATGCACTACAGTCACAGAGTATGTGCATGAAGAGGGGTATCAGTGGACAGTGCCCTCATCCTATGTGTACACCTATCCTTGGATTGTCTGCCACTTGCACCACATGTTGCGGCAGGGTACCTGTGGAGTCTCATCCACTGTCATTCAGTGTTCCGTCTTCGTCGTTGACGCCGTCACCGCTCCCTCTAACGATGTTGCTTCTGCTGCTGCATCCTTCGTGAAGCCAAAATGGTGGACGACCAAGTCGTTGCGGACGCCGGTAAGCCTAATGAGGAGGGTAGATGGGATAAATGGGATGTTGTTTTGTGGACAAGATACCTACCGTTTCGGATGGATTCCCAAGACCACGCTTGGCTCGTTGTCACGCAACCAAGTCCTCACGAGAACGCTGCTCGGTTTGCTGACGGACCTGCACCGCCGTGGTACCGCGATAACCCTCCGTCGAACAACCCATCAGGCGCGTTTGAAGATGTCATGTTTTGGTTGACACGGGATCGGAACAATGATTGGTGGTACTGGCGGTTGGACGAGTGGGACGCCCTCCCACAGAACCAACTCCCGGATGAACCACCTTGTGCTCCCAGGTCCCCCAATGTCTGGGAAGCCGGACCGGTTAGGTTTAGCATGGGGCGCCGTCGCGTGCTGTCCGTACCACATGGCTACCTCGGTAATGCTCACTTTGTGCCCATGATACATCCTGTGTCTGGTTTTTTTAGGAAGACGGAGACAGTGCATGGAAGTACAGGTTCCTCTTCTTGGTTTTGCATGAACTGCATTCTAAACCGGTGCTCTCCCATGTCATTTTGTGCTGTGCTGTCATGGACAGGCGATTCGGAAGACGAACCATGCCACAGCCCGAAGAAGCAGAAGGGGATGCCAAAGGAGCCGGCAGAGGGTATGTTGTTTGACAACATGGACGCAGCCCGGGCGTTTGTGGAGGACGACGCGGTTGACAACCGCTTCGGACTTAAGTGGGTGCGCAGTGAGCCCGCCAGATTCCAGGGGACGTGCACCGAGGCCAAGAACAAGGGTTGTACCTGGCTCCTGTGCGCACGTGTGACAAGCAAGTTTGGTGCCGTGACTGTGTCCCACTACGCCGATGGACACAAGTGTGTCCCCAAGATTGGCCGCGGCAATCCGGCCCGCCAGAAGGGGTGGGTGGCCCGCAAAATAGGCGAAGCACTGCAGCGCGACCCCACTGCGTCTACAGCCACCCTGCGGCAGGTACTCCACGAGCGGACCGGCATCAACATCTCCAACAACACGCTCTACCGCGCAAAGACACAGGCCCAGGAAAATTTGATGGGCAAGAAAACCAAAACATGGAGTCTCTTTCCGTCTTACGTCGACAAGGTAAGCAAACATGACCGCTTGAAAGCTTGAACAAAGCCGTGTTCATTCTGTTCACATGGTGTGCTCCTTGCCATGAGTGCCGTCGATCATACTCCCTAGTTAGACCACTGACGAGTGGTCGAAAACCTGATCTGACTTTAGATTTGGATTCCTTGGATTTTTCCATGTAGGATCGAGCTTTCAATTGCTCATTTTGAGTGAGTATTCAGAAAGTTAGCCTTGCCCAAAAAACGGGTGTTGGGTGGGTGGAATCTGGTACCCGCCATGGGTGGCGGGATTTTCCACCGCCAGGGATCCTAGTTCATTCCTAATGGCCTCCAAATGCACCAGGGGTATGAATGAGGTGACCACAAGGACCTCCTTGACCAGGATGAACTTCTCCTTGACTTCTGAGCGAGAAAAGGCGCTTCGACGGGTCATCGTCGAAGCGCCTCCCGTTGCCTAGACTGTAAGGCCAGGTGGACGGCTCCACTCAGGGTTACTTCAATGGCCGTAGCAGGGGCTCTATTGCTCCGTTTTGGACGCGCTTGGATGCGTTGGAAAGCTTAGATCACAGGCTATAAGGATCTAATGTAATATCACGATGCTAACTAACAAAAACGTATTTCAATTCAGATCTACTGAATGCGACGCGTTTTGTCCACTCTTGCCCGTGATCCTTGTGCTCCACACTCTTTACCATTGGTGTCCATTGGCCGCACAAACACTGGTAGTGTGCTTCAAAGAGAGCCAGGCATCCTTGAGGGTGCCTCCACACCCACTAGATCCAACAAAGGGTTATGGGCCCACGTGCCTAGAAGGACCCTAGCTCTTCAAGTTTCACGCTACCGCCGCGCGCCATGGCAACGACCGAGCAAGAAAGCATCGGCGTCGTCTCCAAGTTTGATGGAAACGGCTTCCCATTGTGGAGGTGGCAGTTTGAGTTCTACCTCGTTGACAAGGGCCTACTTGAGCTGGTCAACGGTGAAGAGACCGCACCTCCGATTATCGCGACGCCGGAGGAAGTGGACAAGCACAAGAAGCGCAACAAGAAGGCGCTTGCGTTGTTGGTATTAGCGCTCGCTCCGCCGCAGCGTGCCCTGATTCAAGGATGCACGAGGGCCACGGAGGCCTGGAAGAAACTCTGCACCATCTACCAGTTCACCAACCTTGCTAACCGGCTCTTCGTCTTCAAGAGGCTTGTCACCCTCCGAGCCGACGAAGGCGACGACATCATGGGGATCCTACAGCAGATTGAGTCCCTCACTGTCGCATGCGTAGCCACCGGATGGAAGGTCGACCCTCAGCTGCAAGCCATGATCCTCCTCCTGGCCTTTCCGGACAGTTGGAGTCCCATGATCACCGTCGTAGGTGGCTGGTCCGCCGATGAGCTAAAGTACCTGAAGGTGGCTGAGTACGTCCGCAATGAATGGATACGGCGTGGTGGGAGAGAGAGTGGGGCAATATCAAGTTTCGCCTATGCCGTCCGCCCTCAAGGTGGAGGGGGAGGCAAGAAGGGGAAGGGTGCCAAGCAGGGCACCAAGAAAGGTGACAACAAAGGGGAGTGCTACAACTGTGGCAAACAGGGCCACTATGCGCGCAATTGCCCCAACAAGAAGTCGGACCAGCCCGGGAAGGGCAAGAAAAAGGACACCCAAGCCATGATGGCCAGGGAGTCAACCAACTTGACAGATCCGGAAGTCACGGTGATCGACTCCGGATCAGGCCGCCACATACAATGCAACCGGGCGGCATTCGTCACCTACGGCGCCACCGAGCAACGCATGACAGTGGCCAACGGCAAAACAGAGTTGGCCGCGGGCGAAGGCAATGTTCGCATTGAGTCTGTGGTGAACGGGAAAGTCATTCCGTGCACCATTTACGACGTGCTCCACATTCCCAAAATTGGGACAAATCTGCTGTCAGTGAGCCGCCTCACCGACAAGGGGCTCGAGGTACTCTTCAACAAGAAGGAAGCCATCATCCGGAAGGAGGGGGATGGCGAGGTGATTGCGTGTGGCAAGAAGGAGGACTTGTACCTTCTTCATACCAAAGTTCTTGCCGATGCGGCCAGGACTAACGCCGTCAACCTCGTGACAAAGGATGAAGGAAACCTAGACCTATGGCACCGCCGTCTATGTCACATCGCTCTCTCAATTGTGAGGGACATGGCGAAGAAGGAAGTGGTGCGGGGTCTTGAGGTCAAGAGCCTCGACGCATCCAAGAGTGCCGTGTGTTAGCAGTGCGTGGTTGGCAAGGCGACACGGCAGCCGTTTGTTGGCAAAGGGACGCGTGCATCGGCGAAGTTGGAGGTGGTGCACACGGATGTGTGTGGACCGTTCGAGCCCTCCATTGGTGGGGCGAGCTGCTTCGTCACCTTCATTCACGACCACAGCCACAAGCTCTACCTCTACATCATCAAGAGGAAGAGCAATGTCTTGTCGTGCATGCAAGAATTCGTGGCGGCCGTGGAGCGGCAAACGGAGTTGAAGGTGAAAGCGTTCCGGAGCGACAACGGTGGCGAGTACGAGGGCTGCTCGGCATGGATGAAGAGCAATGGGATCGCATGGCATAAAACTACGCCACACTCTCCGCAGCAGAACGGCGTCGTCGAGAGGGCAAACCGCACCATCCTCAACATGGATCGGTCCATGTTGAGCGATGCCGGCCTCGCGCAGTGGTACTGGGGTGAGGCGGCATGGACCACGGCATACATCATGAACCTGACGCCGACACAGCCGCCAAAGGACGCGAAGTCCAAGGTGTGGAAGACGCCACAAGAAGTGCGGAGCGTGAGGAAGTCAACTGTGGCACACCTCCGCACATTTGGTTGTGTTGCATATGCTGTTGTGCAGGCACGGGAGGGGCGGGGCAAGCTGGACCCGCAGACTCGCCGGTGCATTTTTGTCGGGTACGAGAGCGGGAGCAAGGCGTACCGGCTCTTCGACCCGCGGAGGCAGTAGATCGTGAAGAGTCACAATGTCACGTTTGACAAGGAGAGTCGATGGACGGACAAGGACGCGGGTGTCTCCAAGGGGGGGGACTGGCTGCCACTCCTCGAGTGGGAGACGCCAGAGGATGCAAAGGAGGGTGACGTCCCATCGGCTCCAGCCAGCGAGGACCATCCGGGCGATTTTGGAGCGGCTGATTTGCATTCAGCCGCGTCGAACGATGAGTCTGAAGCGCCGGCAGCAGTGGAGCTGAACGAGGAGGCGGGGACTGAGCCTGCATCTCCACGGTCCCCGAGAGAGGGGGAGCAGGCCAGTGGTGCGAGTGGAGCCACAAGAGGGCAGCAGCAGCAGCAGCCGTGGCAGCATTAAAAGCAACCTCAACAGCAGCAGCCCCGGAGAAGCGGACGCGCAAGGAGGACGGCAAAACGATACGATGTCGCGCAGGGCACCTGGATTGGGTTTGCTCGAGTGTTCTTTGTGCAAGAGGAGCCCGAGACCGTCAAGGAGGCATTGCAGCAGAAGGATGGGGCTGAGTGGGAGGGTGCCATAAAATCTGAGCTCGCATCCCATAAAGAGAACAGTACTTTGCAGCTGATTGATAGGCCGGAGGGCGCAAAAATCATCGGCTCCAAGTGGATCTTCAAGAAGAAGCTCACCAAGGAGGGGAAGGTGGAGCGGTACAAGACGCGGCTGGTCGCGAAGGGGTACGCCCAGCGAAAAGGAGAACACTATGACGAAACCTTCGCGCCGGTGGAAAAGTTCACCTCCATTTGCTCCATCCCCTCGGTGGCGGCGACGCGCGACTACGAAGTCCACCAAATGGATGTATAAACCGCATTCCTCAACAACGACCTGGACAAGGAGGTCCACATGGACGTGCCGGAAGGGGTGGACGCACCGCCGGGGAAGGTGTGCCGGCTTCGCAAGGCGCTCTACGGGCTCAAGCAAGCGCCACTCATGTGGTACCTGAAAATGGACGGCTTCATGGCCGAGCTTGGCTTCAAGCGCTGCAAGACGGATCACAGCGTGTACGTGCGAAAGCAGACGGGGTTGCACCAGATTGTGATCCTCTACGTGGATGACCTCATCCTCGTGTCATCGGACATGGAGGAGTTGGTGAACCTGAAGCGGCAGCTGGGCGGTCGGTTCAAAATGACCGACATGGGCGAGCTCGAGTACTACCTTGGCATCGCCATCAAGAGGGACCGCAAAGCACGCACGCTAGAGATGGGGCAGGCAAAGTACGTGGAAGAGGTGCTCCGCCGCTACAACATGGAGGAGTGCAACCCCATCGGCACACCCATGACCACCACATGTGAGTTGAGCTCGAACATGGGCCCAAGCACGGACGAGGAGGAGGACATGGCAGGTGTGCCATACCAGTCCACGGTGGGGAGCATCATGTACGCCATGGTGGCGACGCGGCCCGACCTAGCCTTCGCAAAGGGCCAAGTGAGCCGCTATGTTGCTGACCCCTGGCCGCTGCATTGGCAAGCGGTGAAGTGGATCCTTCGCTATCTCAAGGTGACAAAACAGTCGCGGCTCGTGTTTGGAGGGGGAGTGCGTGACGACTCCCTCGAGTTGGTCAGCTACTTCGATGCCGACTGGGCTGATGATGTGGATGACAGAAAATCAACGTCGGAATACGTGTTTGTGCTTGGTGGTGTAGCAGTTTCATGGGCAAGCAGGAAGCAGGACTGTGTGGCACTGTCCAGCACCGAAGCGGTGTACATCGCGCTCGCGGAAGCCGCAAAGGAGGCGGTATGGCTGCGGCGGCTGCTAAAGGAGATTGGCGTGCCGCAAAGGAAGCCGACGGTACTCAATGTCGACAACATGAGTGCCATCAGCCTGACCCAGAACCCGGTGCTGCACAGGAGGACCAAGCACATCGAGATCCGGCATCACTACGCGCGGGACTTGGTGGCGAAGGGAGATGCGGCTATTGTGCATTGTGGCACTAAGCGCATGCTCGCCGATGCCATGACCAAGGCACAGCCCAAGAACAGGCACGACGCAAGGTGCATGGAGCTTGAATTGCGCTGTGAGGTTTAAAAATGCTACAGGTTCCAAGGACAGGTCATCAAGGCTGCGGTGCAAGGGGGAGATTGTTGACATGGTGTGCCCCTTGCCATGAGTGCCGTTGATCATACTCCCTAGTTCGACCACTGAAGAGTGATCAAAAACCTAATCTGACTTTAGATTTGGATGCCTTGGATTTTTCCATGCAGGATCGAGCTTTGAATTGCTCGATTTGAGTGAGTATTCAGAAAGTTAGCCTAGCCCGAAAAACGGGTGTTGGGTGGGTGGAATCTGGTACCCGCCATGGGTGGCGGGATATTCCACCGCCAGGGATCCGAGTTCATTCCTAATGGCCTCCAAATGCACCAGGGGTATGAATAAGGTGAGCATAAGGACCTCCTTGACCAGGATGAACTTCTCCTTGACTTCTGAGCGAGAAAAGGCGCTTTGACGGGTCATCATCGAAGCGCCTCCCGTTGCCTAGAGTGCAAGGCCAGGTGCTCGGCTCCACCAATGGTTACTTCAACGGCCGTAGCAGGGGCTCTATTGCTCCGTTTTGAGCGTGATTGGATGCGTTGGAAAGCTTGGATCACAGGCTATAAGGATCTGATGTAATATCACGATGCTAACTAACAAAAACGTGTTTCAATTCAGATCTACTGAATGCGATGTGTTCTGCCCACTCTTGCCCGTGATCCTTGTGCTCCACACTCCGTATAAGTGGTGTCCATTGGCCGCACAAACACTGATAGTGTGCTTCACTGAGAGCTAGGCATCCTTGAGGGTGCCTCCATTCCCACTAGAGCCAACGCATTCAAATTTCAGTTCTATTGACATGTGTACATCGATTTCGTGCGTGCAGCTGAGTCGCGTTGACCCAGGAACCCACACGGTCGCGCACAAGGAAAAGAATGGTGCTTTTCTATGGGCGTTCATCGCTCTAGGTACTGCAAGGATCGGTTTCCAGCACAGTTGCCGCATTCTGACCATGGATGCAATGTTTTTGAAAAACGGGCATAAGCAAACTCTTCTGCTTGCCCAATTTTTTTGCGCCAATGACCACGCACTGCCCATGGCGTGGGCACTGGCACCGACCGAGGACGAGAAGAGTTGGAACGTTTTTTGCGCACAAGTTGCCCTCGTGTATCCCACTGCTGCTCTGCCTGGGACATGCATCATCACAGAGAGAGAGAAGGGCCTAGAGAAAGCGGTGAAGAAGTACCTAAGTGGTGCAACACACACGTACTGCGCATGGCTCTTGTGTGAGAACTTCCGCATTGCCTACGGGAAGAAAGCAGCACACTGGGCATGGAAGTGTGCGCATGCGCTCAATGTCGACCAGTGGCAAAAGGCAACCACCCACCTGCGGCAAGTGAGTGCATCTACCTACGCATATCTGTTTGGCAGGTCAGGTGGGGATGGGATTGTGGTCGGTGGTGTACCTCTAGAGAAATGGACACGTCTCCACTACCCCCTTGGCAGGGGAGGCCACACCACCTCCAACGCAGCAGAGAGCTCGAATGCACGCATCGCTGCACACCGCAATATGTATCCATACTACTGTTTTGTGAGCATCCTGCCCTTTGTGCAGCGCATGTTTTGTGCTCGCTGTGCCCAAGCGGAAGCCGTGCAGACGTCCTTGGCCCCTGTCCAAGCCGACCGACTGCTCAACTACCTAGCGATGGCCTGTGAGTAGAATGTGACTGAGGAGGGCCCAAACACTGCAACTGTGGATGGACCAACCAACAATCCCCAACAGGTAGAACTCTTGGAGAAGACTTGCAACTGTGGCAGGTGGAAGGAGTTTGGAATGCCATGTCATCATGCTTGCGCTTTTCTGCTCATGAAGCGCATCAACGCAGAGAACCTTGTCGACCCTGGACTCACGCGCATGGCGTTCCGACGTGCATACAACAACCCAATCCTCTCTCTAGTGGTGAAGAACATTGTGCCCGTCGAACCACAGTGGCTGCAACCGGGACCAAGGCGTGGGAAGGGATGCCCACGAAACGCAAGGAAAGACCGTGAGACGCTGTGGAAGAAAAACTTCATTTGCCCACGGTGTGGGCAAAAAGGCCACACCAGGACATGCTGCAAAAACCCGCCCTCTCCAAGCCCTGCACAGGCTGCAGCAAGGGGGTATGATGGACGTCTGGAGGCTGCTACTGCACAGGTCGCAGCAGCCTTGGAGGCATGTGCAATAGCCTCCACAGCTGTGGATGCTCCACCTGCAGTGTATGCCAGTGGTGACGTGGAGTACGATCCCAAGGCTCCGCCCCGAGATGAAGAGGATGATGACGATGTTGGCGCTGAAAGTGATGACTCTAGTGCATGCTCCCCTCCTCTTGGTGATGATGGTGAGACGGTGACGCGGGATGAGCACACCGAGCAGTTGGATGAGGAGGAGAGAGAGTGGAAGGACATGTAGGAGAGAGAGTGGCAGGAGAGAGAGAATAGCCGAAATCCATGTCAGTCTTTGTTAAGGATAACCTTCACATACCACGTACAAACATAAGACATGACAGTGTCTGTTTTAGCCTGCACAACCACCACATGGGAAGTGAGTACATCATTTATTAAGGAAGTAACAAATGATTTCATTGGTACAATGTTCATGAAGTGTCCTAGTCAGGATGGTACATTGCTGGACAACCTTACCATACGTTGCTGAAGAGGTGACCTTTCACTTGTGATGTTGCTTACTATAATAACCGTGAGGTGGACATGTTGAACACGAAAGTTGAAGGTACTTGAGCCCGAAGTATCCAGTAAAACGGTGCATTTGTGCGCATATAATGTCCTCATTTCACAGCTAAATTGGTCTTTACTACTTCCAGAAGTAGTCTACATTAGAGGACATTCGGTTGCTTTAATGCACACTAATTCTGAGGAAAAGGGTGGTACATTGTTCATTTTCATGGAAACACTTTATTCCACAATGTCCTCTGCATAGTTGTGAACATCAGTAAAGACATGAGGTAGACGATGACGTTAATCACAACCGTGAAGATGGAAGTGGCCAGACCGAGATCCATGCCGCCCAGTTGGGTGGACACAACAACGATCGAGCATGAAGTGCTTTCATTCCCAACTGCCAACACATGGTGTATGGGTCCTTGGGTGTATTTGGGTTGTTGATGTCCCATGCACGCTTTATCTTTGCCCACTCTGCCACCGCAGTTCCGTGATCTATGAGAGAAAATGCGTGGAAGCTTCCTAGCAACCCAGCCGCTAACTAGGCGTCAGTGCCTGATCAGACGGTGTCGACAGTCACAGGTCGTACACACTACGACACGGGTTTGGCTAGGAGACACAAGGCAAATTGTCAGAATGCTTCAATATAGCATATGCAGAGAGAGAGGACAAATGATAGGTCCAAGGCATAAATACCTGCCGCGGCGCACGGCGGGTGTCGCACACGGCAGTCCAAGAGCTGTCCTAAAACCGGCCCAAAACCACTATTTTGGCCGTAACTCTGCGCACACATGTAAGAATGTTACGTCGTCTGAACCTAGACGTGCAGAACCAAAAGACGGACACTACGACTGGTCACATGCATGCATCCATTGACAGACAGTGAGCATACAATGCAAAAACATGCAAATAGGCCTCATGGCCAGTCTGCCGAAAGACGCCTGCAAGATGTAGAAGACACAGCAAAGAGTCCCGGTGGCATCTGGGGCTCTAGTGCAGTGGTCAGCCAGCTCCAAGCTGGTAGTCCGCCGACTGTTGTCGCGCCGGTGTCACCAGGGCCGCCCGCCTCAGGGATCTGCACGATTATGGACACCACCAAGTTGTCACAGTAAACTGTACAGGAATGGCACAAAGCACAACACTCCCCCATGGCCCGATGGTACGCATGTCCATATGCGTGTAGCACTGGTACGAACACAATAGTGAGTGACACAAACAAATGAGACGCAGACGCACATCCCACACTCAACCACTCTCACGCACGGGGCGAAGCCCAACAAAACGAATGGCCACCAAGAAATTTCCGCGAGCAAGTGCCTTCCTCAAGAAATCAACACGCTGCATGTCAGTACCAACCCACATGATGGAGATCACGCGTCGCTCCACCAGATCACGAACGAAGTGATGCTTAATGGCAATGTGCTTTGTGCGAGCATGAAAAACACCAGAGTTCTCTGCAATGGCGAGAGCATTGTGGTTGTTGCAACGCAGCACAATGGCGGGTACTGACTACCCAAGCTCAAGAAACAAGCGTTGCAGCCATACTACCTCAGCAGCCCCTACGCCCAAAGCAACATACTCTGCCTCTGACGAGCTACGTGCAATGCAGCCCTGCTTCCCGCTTTGCCAAGACAAAGTGGAACCACCGAGCAGAAACACGTAGCCAGTACGACTACGCCCATTAGGGCTCCAAGCCCAGTCACTGTCAGTGTAGCCGTCAAGGACCACCGAACATTGGCAACGAAAGCAGAGTCCAAGGTACGGCGTGGAGACCACGTACCGTACCACTCGCACAGCCGCGTGAAGGGCTCTTGCACGTGGAGCCTGCGAGAACTGAGCGAGGAGTTTGACGGCGAACGCAATGTCAGGACGCGTGGTGGTGGCCAAGTACATTAGAGATCCGATGAGACGGAGGTACAAGGTCACATCCACTGTCTCCCCCAGCTGTGTAGGATCATCCACCTTTAGGGCATCCTACCCATCGGGTGTAAGAGGTGTGGAAGCGGATGGCACTGCACCAAGGAGATTGCTGAAGTGCTCCCCCACGACTCGTGCATATCGGGCCTGATGCAGCAACAGTGTCCGATGTCTGTGATCTCGCATGATCTCCATACCGAGAAACACCGATGCAGGATCGAGGTCCTTCATCCTGTAGGCGGTCTGCAGGATAGCCTTGGCCTCCTTCACGGCCTCCAGGGACGGAGACGCAATCAGGAGGTCATCAACATAGACCAGGATGGCGGTGAGCCGCTCGGGTATCGGTAGGATGAAGAGCGAGGGGTGTGCCTCGCTCTGTACGTATCCTATACGAGTCAAAGTGCCAGTGATCTCCCGGTTCTAGCACCGTGGAGACTGCTTGAGGCCGTACAAGGACTTGCGCAAGCGCCAGACCTTGTCACCATCCTCAAAACCTGGTGGCTGAGCCACGTAGATCTCCTCATCCAAAGAGCCATGGAGGAACGCGTTGTTCACATCCATCTGGTGTAGTTCCAATGAGCCATCCGGCTTCACCTTCTTGCGAAAGACCCACTTCACCTGAATTGCCTTCCTCCCAAGGGGAAGGTCGACAAGCTCATAGACTCTGTGCTCTCGGATAGCGCGAATCTCATCCTCGCAAGCAACTCGCCAGGCATCGGCATCCTCCAATGAGAGAGCCTCCCTCAATGTGCCAGGGTCAAGCACCATAGAGGGGGAACTCTGCGTGGCGAGTGCACACGCCTCAATGTCGGGCCTGACGGCCACGAGATCACCTGCTGTATCACAGGCAATATGGAACTCGCGAGTGACCAGGTCGTGCCCTACAGGGCACGCTGGATGTACCTCTGAGAGCTCGGTGCGGGCACTCAGGCCTAAGGCCTTTGTGCCTGGATCACCGCTCGCGATGCTGCTAGTGGAACGCCTGGGTCTGGGGCCCGACGCTCGCTGAGCTCCGGAGTCTAGTGGTCAAAGGCGGCCACCGGGCTCACGGGAGTAACCGGAGGTCGAGGGGCGCACGTCAGGCTCAGGGACAGGTACGACCACAAGAACAGGTACGACCACCGCTGGTGAGGGCTGAGACGAGGCAGCCGGAGAGGCCGAGCGAGGAGATGAGTGTGTGGGAGACACGGGGCTGGGTGTGACAGCAGGCAAGGCTGGTCCGGACACTGAGGCAGGGGTGTCAACCGACGTAGGAACCGGAGTGGGCAAGACTGGGTCAGACGCAGGAGCAGGGGTGCCAGTAGACACAGGTGATGGTGCAGGAGGAGGCGTGAGAGAAGAGGTACCTGTGGGGCGTGAAACAGGCTGTACAGGCGAGATCTCTGGGCCGACGGCAACGATAGCCGGATCATCAAGGGCTGGAGATCGAGAGGGGGCTCGAGCGGATACATCAGCCGGACGAGGGATGGTCGTTGGCGTAGAAGTCTCCCCCATCCGCCGAGGACCCTCACAAGAAGGGACATGGGATGCGGAGAGGGCTGTGATCGAAGTCAGGTCACGGTACGTGAGTAACTCAAAAAATAGCGCGTCACGGGACTCAATGACCCGACAACTAGTGGGGTCCCAAAAACGCCAGGCCTTCGATCGCGGGGAGATGCCAATGAAGGCACACAAGCGACCCCGAGGGGAGACCTTGGACGCCTGCTGGTCCTCAGTGTACCACACGGAGGCCATAGATACCCAGATGCGAACGAGACGAAGGTCAGCACGATGGCCAAACCAGAGCTCGTACGGTGTAACGTGGTCCACAAGTGGACCATGCAGGAGGCGGTTCCAGACCCAAGTCATGTAGGCGAAGCCCTCGAAGGCGAAAGACTCCGGGAGACCGCACTCAGACCGCATGGCGCGAATCGCATCCTCCATGGTGCGGTTCCAGCGCTCAGATACACCGTTCTGCTGTGGAGTAGCAGGAGCGGAGACCTGGTGAAAAATCCCGTGCTCAGCAAAGGAGTCCATCTCGCCAAGGAACTTGCCGCCGCGATGCAAGCGAAAAGTATGTAGCGTGTGGCGAGACTGACGCTCAGCCATCACGAGCCAGAGCCAAACCACAAGGGTGGCGTCACTCTTCTGACGCAGACTATAGACCCACCGCATGCGGCTGAAGTCATCAGTCAGCGTCAGAACATACCGGCCCCTCTCGGAAAGGGAGTCAACCGGGAGAGGACCGAGAAGGTACGAGTGGACCAACTCGAGAGGCCTAAGCGCTCAGGAATGCGAGTCAGAGTAGGTGCACCGGTGCATCTTCCCCTGAGCGTAGAAAAGACAGTCGGTCTTGGGTGGCTTCTCGAAAGAAGCCACGTCAAGACCAAGAGCAGGCTGTGTTTGAATGAGCTTTGACACACTGTTGGAGCCCACGTGACACGGACGACGATGAAGCAACCGCTGGTGTTCCGAGGATAGAACACCAGTGACAAAAACGCGACCTGATGAGGAGGGAGAGCAAGGGGAGGAGGGCCGAGCGATACGATACAAATCATCTATGACTGAAGCACGCAAGACAATGCTGCGGGTGTCAGTAGCAGTCACAGTCGCTGAATCAGTGGTGTGTTCCACAGAGAGACCCATCAGAGTGCAAGCACGCACAGAAAGCAGGCTGAGCTCAAGATCAGGCAAAAACAACACGTCAGAAAGATACAAGGGGCCAGACGAACCGTCGAAACATACAACCCCCACACCGTGGACTGGTACGGACTGATCAGAGCATGTACGAGCAGAACGAACAGTCGTGACAGGACCAAGTACGACAAAGTCACTGTGACGGCACGTCATGTGATGGGTGGCCCCAGAATCGATGATCCAAGTGCCACTGTAATCACGATTGGTGGACTTCACTGTACAACAAGCAATGGAACACTCGGCATCAGAGGGACGCTGAGCCCACAGTGGGAAGGAACGACGTACATCACAAAGATGAGACTCATGAATCCAGTCACTACAGTCAGGCCCATCATCATCACATGCTGACTGTGCTCCCCTACACGCGTCCTCACGGGCCACGGGAACGGACAAACAAGCAGTCTATGAACCACCCGACGATGACAACACACTCTCACCTCCCTGAAAGCAAAGCGCCAGAAGATGACAAAGCTCGGCGATGGTGCGGTCGCGTGGGTCCGGATCGCTGCTGCTCGCTGATGAGGATGCAGGAACAACTGCAGTCGTGGCCGCCGCACATCCCGAAGGGGGTGCGGGGGATGCGCCAGACGTGGAACGAAGAGCATGAGCAGCCTGAAGCCCACTGGTGATCCGCGCCCAGTCAAGCGGCTGCTGGCACTCGGTGTAGCGATGGGCGCCTCCACAGTTATAGCAGTGCACAGAACGGCCACTGCTACCACTGGATGACGACTGTTGCTGACCTGATCCACGCTTCCTATTCTTCTTCTTCCCCTGGGCGGCTGCTGCAATGCCCTGTGTCTGCGTGGGTGTAGACGGGGTCGAAGAGGAGGAGGAAGATGAGGTGGTCATGGTAGAGGTGGATGAGGGTGACTGCAGGAGAGAAGATGGTGGTGATGCGACGACTGCTATAGCGAGGGAGGTCTCCTGATGCGCTACTGCTACCTCACGGGCTGAAGTCACCTTGAGGAAAAGCTGATGCGCCCAAGGGAGCACTAGCAGAGTGGCTGAGAAAGGCTCGAGGACAGCGTCGATGTACCGCGTGAATATGTCGGTGTACTCAAGGCGAACTCCGAGCATAATCGTCCAAACCGCCCACAACTATGTGCCTCCTGAGGTCCCCAGACGTGTGTAGATACGCATAGCGCGTCGCCAGTAATCCGCTGCAGACTCCGCAGGCCCCTGACGAAGCAAATGGAAAGCACGAATGTGTGACGCACGAGTGGTGTGCGTCTTTGCGGCCAGCAAGGATAACGCCAGATCCCAGCCTCCACGGGGATCGGCGCCGGTGCCCGTGCCAGCCTCGCCAAGGAAGGGGCGGAAGTCGACGACAGTCTCGCGTGGCATGGCGTAGAGAAGTCCGCGCATGGCCCGGGCTGCTGTCAGGGCCTGTGCTAGGTCTGTAGACTGGTATGGGCTATGGTAGTAAGGCCACACTCCCTCAAATGTAGCCCACACCTGAAACAGGATCTCCCAGCAGTCGAAACCATCCTCGCTGATGTACCGTAGAGGTGGTGCCTCAAAGTCCTTACGTTGCTGCTCCATGGGGAGAGCAACCGCAGGCTGAGGAGGACGAGAGATGGGAAAAACTCCTGGGAGAGGGTAGTCAGGTGATGATCGTATCGGGGTAACCGGTGGAGGTCGGGTACCCGTCTGCAGCTGACGGAGGCGCTCCTGGAGAACTCGAATCTCGTGCTCCTGGGAATCATCCGTGATGCCTGGCATGAATGGCTCATCGTGTAGTGGCTCATCATCAAGGAGGTCTACAGGTGGTGGGTCAGGTGGAGCCTGTCACGGGTGCCTGAACCGAATGCTGGGTAGAGACCGCAACTCCGGCAGCTCCCTCAGANGAGAGGGTGATCGCCAGGGTAGTCAGGTGATGATCGTATCGGGGTAACCGGTGGAGGTCGGGTACCCGTCTGCAGCTGACGGAGGCGCTCCTGGAGAACTCGAATCTCGTGCTCCTGGGAATCATCCGTGATGCCTGGCATGAATGGCTCATCGTGTAGTGGCTCATCATCAAGGAGGTCAGCAGGTGGTGGGTCAGGTGGAGCGCCTGTCACGGGTGCCTGAACCGAATGCTGGGTAGAGACCGCAACTCGGGCAGCTCCCTCAGAGATCCGCGGAGGGGCCGTGGACTGAGCGCGTAGAAGCTCAGTCAGCGTGCAGATAGCGTCAGTCTGCTCTCTCTGGAGACGACGCATCTCATTCTGCTGGCTGCGCAGGTCCTCAATGGCCTGCGAGCGTGGACTGAGTACGCCAGACGAGGAGGAGGAGGGATCGCCTGGTCCCTTCTCCTTGCTGTCGGACAGGCTCATGTCGCCGCTCAGTATGGGGCGACGGATGAAGTTTGTTGGATATTAAAACCGTCACAGTTTCTCGAGGATTTGAAACGCTGACAACTTTTGACTGTCTGGCCAAAAATTTGACCAAGTATGGTGCTGACGTCAGCAGGTGGTTGCTGACATCAGCACGACTGATGACATCAGCAAGCAAAATTGCTGACGTCGGCTTGTCTCCTCCCTTCTTTTTTTCTCGCGAATCTGCGCGCGAGTGTAGCCGCTCCGCGGTGGCCGCGCGGACGCTGCGCGGAAGCTGCACAGTAGTTTTCGCCCAGCTGCTACTGCAGCTGCACTGTCAACTACAGCAGCAGCTGTGTAGCTGCGGATGCAGCGGTGGCAGCAGCGGCTGCGCTGCTGCTGCAGTGGCTGCGTTGTTGCTGCTGCTGCTGCTGCGCGTTGCGGCTACTGCTCGCTGCCACCGCCGCGTGCTACTGCTGCTACCGCTGCCGCGCTGATGCAGCTGCTACTATTGCTGCTGCTCTACTGTTGCCGCTGCGGCTGCCGCTGCTGCTGCTGCATTGCTATTGCCGCCGCTGCTACTCCGCTGCTGCTGCCGCTGCTGCTGCTGTGCTGTTGCTGCCGCCGCTGCTACTGCTGCCGCTGCTGCTACCGCCGCTGCTGCTACTGCTCTGCTGCTGCGGCTATGGGAGGGGCGGCTGCACTCACTGCAGCCGCGATGCACCTCGCGTGGCGGTGCACAACACTGCTACTGCCTCGGCTACTTCGATCTTACGGGGTGGGGCTGCGTAGACGGCAACCGGCTGTCTCCAGCAGGCCTCAGGAACTCTGCTTCAGCGGTGACTCTCACTGCTGCTGCTCTGCTACGTCTCTGCTGCGCTGCTCAGTGAGAACTGTCTCACTGCTCTGATACCAAGAGAAAATGCGTGGAAGCTTCCTAGCAACGCAGCCGCTTACTAGGCATCAGTGCCTGATCAGACGGTGTCGACAGTCACAGGTCGTACACACTACGGCACGGGTTTGGCTAGGAGACACAAGGCAAAGTGTCAGAATGCTTCAATATAGCATATGCAGAGAGAGAGGACAAATGACAGGTCCAAGGGATAAATACCTGCTGCGGCGCACGGCGGGTGTCGCACGCGGCAGTCCAAGAGCTGTCCTAAAACCGGCCCAAAACCACTGTTTTGGCCGCAACTCTGCGCACACATGTCAGAATGCTACGCCGTCTGAGCCTAGACGTGCAGAATCAAAAGACGGACGCTACGACTGGTCACATGCATGCATCCATTGACAGACAGTGAGCATACAATGCAAAAACATGCAAATAGGCCTCATGGCCAGTCTGCCGAAAGACGCCTGCAAGATGTAGAAGACACAGCAGAGAGTCCCGGTGGCATCTGGGGCTCTGGTGCAGTGGTCGGCCAGCTCCAAGCTAGTAGTCCGCCGCCTGTCGTCGCGCCGGTGTCACCAGGGCCGCCCGCCTCAGGGATCTGCACGAGTATGGACACGGCCGAGTGGTCACAGTAAACTGTACAGGAACGGCACAAAGCACAACACTCCCCCATGACCCGATGGTACGCATGTCCATACGCGTGCAGCACTGGTACGAACACAAT
>SZWC01006421.1:80996-92440 GCA_023375785.1 Penium margaritaceum
GTCAGAAGCAGTCACAGTCGCCGAATCAACAGTGTGCTCAACAGAGAGACCCATGAGAGTGCAGGCACGCACAGACAGCAGGCTGAGCTCAAGATCATGTACAAATAGCACGTCAGAGAGATACAAGGGGCCAGACGGACCATCGAAGCACACAACCCCAACACCGTGGACTNCTCCAACGGGTCCCAGAAGATCTGCTGCAGCGGTGACTCTCACTGCTGCTGCTCTGCTGCGTCTCTGCTGCGCAGCTCGGTGAGATCTGTCTCACAGGCTCTGATACCATGAGAAACTGCTAGGAAGCTTCCTAGCCTTGCTGCTGCTGACGTGGCGACACTGTCCAGTCAGCTGACGCACTAGCAAGCAGGCAGGTGCAAGAAACATCAAGGATCAGGTTAGGGAGACGCGCAAAGTCTCATAAGCTTCAATAGCTTAGTAAATGCAGAGAGAAATGACAACTGACAGGTCCAGGGCATAAATACCTGCCGCGGCGCACGGCGGGTGTCGCACACGGCAGTCCAAGAGCTGTCCTAAAACCGGCCCAAAACCACTGTTTTGGCCGTAACTCTGCGCACACATGNACTGGTAAGGACTGACCAGAGCATGTGCGAACAGAACGAACAGTCGTGACGGGACCAAGAACCACAAAGTCACTGCGACGACACGTCATGTGGTGAGTGGCACCAGAATCGATGATCCAAGTGCCACTGGAGTCACGACCGGTGGACGTCACTGTACAACGAGCAATGGAACACTCGGCATCAGAAGGACGCTAAGCCGTCTGTGGGACGGAACGACGTACATCACACAGGTGAGCCTCATGGATCCAGTCTGTGCAGTCAGGCCCATCCTCATCACATACAGACCGTGCTCCCCCACACGTATCATCACGAGTCACGAAGGCAGACGAACAAGCAGTCTGTGACCCACTCGACGATGAAAACACACTCGCACCTCCCTGTAAGCGAAGCGCCAGAAGATGACGTAGCTCGGCGATGGTGCGGTCACGTGGGTCTGGATCACTGCTGCTCGCTGGTGAGGACGCAGGAACAGCTGCAGTCGTAGTCGCCGCGCGTCCCGAGGAGTGTGCGGACGACGCGCCGGGCGCGGTACGAGCAGCATGGGCCGCCTGAAGTCCACGGGTGATGCGCCCCCAGTCAAGTGGCTGCTGGCACTCGGTGTAGCGATGGGCACCTCCACAGTTGTAGCAGTGGACAGAACGCCCGCTGCTACCACTGGATGACGACTACTGCTGGCCCGATCCGCGCTTCCTGTTCTTCTTCTTCCCCTGGGCGGCTGCTGCGACGCCCTGCGTCTGCGTGGGTGTAGACGGGGTCGAGGAGGAAGAGGAAGATGGGGTCGTGGTGGAGGTGGATGAAGGTGACTGCAGGATGGAAGATGGTGGTGAGGCGANGCCCTGCGTCTGCGTGGGTGTAGACGGGGTCGAGGAGGAGGAGGAAGATGCGGTCGTGGTGGAGCTGGATGATGGTGACTGCAGGATGGAAGATGGTGGTAAGGCGACGACTGCTGCAGCGAGAGACGCCTCCTGATGTGCCACTGCGGCCTCGCGGGTCGATGTGACCTGGAGGAAAAGCTGATGCGCCCAGGGGAGCAGCTGCATGGAGGCCGAGAAGGGCTCGAGAACGGCGTCGCTGTACCGGTCGAAGATGTCGGTGTACTCCAGGCGAACTCCGAGCATGATCGCCCGGAGTGCCCACAGCTGTGTACCCCCTGAGNCGCACACATGTCAGAATCCTACGCCGTCTGAACCTAGACGTGCAGAATCAAAAGACGCACACAACGACTGGTCACATGCATGCATCCATCGACGGACAGCGAGTATATAATGCAAAAACATGCAAATGGGCCTCATGCCCAGTCCGCCGAAAGGCGCGTGCAAGACGTAGAAGTCACAGCAAGGAGTCCCGGTGACATCTGGGCTCTGGAACAGTGGTCAGTCAGCTCCGGACGGGTAGTCCGCCGCCTGTCGTCGTGCCGGTGTCACCAGGGCCGCCTGCCTCAGGGATCTGCACGAGTATGGACACGGCCGAGTGGTCACAGTAAACTGTACAGGAACAGCACAAAGCACAACAGGGTCCACCGGGTGCGCGGGTCTCAACCCACCGAGAAAACTCTCCTACCTCCTGACAAGCCCACATGGCTGCCTGAACGCATCGATCGCGTCTCGCCGGCGTTGTCGTAAATGCTGGAGAAGTCTTGGTGCAGTCCGGAGGCCTGTCGTGTCAAATGGAAAGCGCAGGCAGCACGTTGGGGCAGCAGCGTTTTTGATGCAGCGTGCGGGCTTCCACGCTCGTTGCTTAAGTCAGCTGCCCCCTCAGTCTGCTTCTCTACAGTCGAAGTCATGAAGCTCTGGGTTTGTTACTCAGAAACGCGCGCGCCAGAGTTAGCGCAAGAAAGCAGCTGAAAACTGAAAGTAACTGGTTAGGAATGAAGAATGAGCAACAATGGGAGACCCCTCCAAGTTCTAGCTCCACCCCACTAGTGTAGAAGTTGTTACTCAGCTAACCAGCCAATCAGAAAATAGCTGTGGACCTATTTTCTGGCAGGCAGGGTTTTCTCGGTGAGCCCTGCCAGACGCTCGACGGCCCAAAACCCGGGCGTCGTCCGTTTTGCTTGAAAACAGGACCATACCATAATACCGACGCTGCGAACGCAGTCGTGTGGTCAGAATCAGCTAGAAAAATAGTGGCAGAGAGTTATGGCTGCCCGAACCCAGGCAGCGCCTACGGCAGTCCATGATGCCGAACAGGGTCAAACAGTATGCAAAAAGGACCCTAGGCAAGGCATGACGACACAGACACGACGGGACGCGCTGGACGCATGCAGACAACAATTGCGGTGGCAGTGACCACCGGCAGCACGACCGCCGAGGAGGCTTGCCGATGGAGCTGAGCACGTCGCCGGAGAGAGGAGGCTCCAGCGAAATGCGAGTAGACCTCAGCGTGCGTCGGCTCCACCGGATGACGCTCCATCAGCGTCGAGTCTCGCCGTCAGTCATCTGCATGCCGATGTACACAAGCCGGGAGGACACAACAGAGCACAATGAGGGATGCGCAAAAACCAACACTCCCCCATGACTCACAGGCGTAGTGTACATGGGCGGGCAAAGAAACGATCAACATCCAGACTCCCCCAAGGTACGCAGAGACGCGGGCAGAGACAAAGAGGGCAACTCACGGACGCACGCCGACTGAACTCACAGCCTTCTTGAACGAGTCCCGCTTCAGTCCCTTGGTCAGGAAGTCAGCCAGCTGTCGTGTTGTCTCAACCCATACGATGCTGATGTTGCCGTCATGCAACAACGAACGCACATAGTGATACTCAACATTGATGTACTTTGTGTGTGTGTGATGCACACCGTCATTGTCGGTGATGACCATGGCACTCTCATTGTCACAATGCAAGGTGATGGATGCGACAGACTGACGCAACTCGGACAGTAGACGACGCAACCACACACTCTCACACGCACCTGAGCCAAGGGCCACGTACTCAGCCTCGGCAGTGCTGCGTGCAATGCACCCGTGCTTGCCACTACGCCAGGACACAGCTGTGCCGCCAACCAGAAAGATCCAGCCCGTGCGACTCTTACCGTCTGGACTGCCGGCCCAGTCACTATCGGTGTAGCCCACTGCGACGACGGACGGTTGACGTCGGAACATGAGACCTCGCCGAGGAGTCGAGACGACATAGCGTAGCACTCGGATCGCGGCCTCGAAGTGGAGGTGACGCGGCTCTTGAGAGAACTGGGCTAGGAGGTTGACGGCGAACGCGATTTCTGGGCGCGTCGTCGTCGCCAGGAACATCAGTGACCCGATGACCCGCAGATACGTGGTCACATCAACTGGCTCCCCCACAACAGCTGGCTCATGACTCTTCAGCTTCACCTGGCCATCGGGTGACATGGGTGAAGATGTGCTAGGCACGAGGGGCAAGTCCTCGGCGAAGCGAGTGGACAGGGTCTGCACATAGGCAGCTTGGTGAACGTGTAGGATGCCCTGGGAGCGATCATGCTCAAGCTCCATGCCCAGGAAGACTCGGGCAGACCCGAGGTCCTTCATCTGGTAGGCGGCGTGCAGCAAGTCCTTGACACGCTGGATGGCGGCCGCGTCTGGCGACGCAATGAGGAGATCGTCGACGTAGACCAGAACCGCGGCGAAGGTCTGACCTCGCGGGCTGACGAACAGTGCGGGGTCAGCGGTGCTGCGCTGGAGGCCGCCACGGAGAAGCGTGCTGCTGATCTCCTGGTTCCAGCACCGAGGCGACTGCTTCAGGCCATAGAGGGCCTTCCGCAGNTCCTTCATCTGGTAGGCGGCGTGCAGCAAGTCCTTGACACGCTGGATGGCGGCCGCGTCTGGCGACGCAATGAGGAGATCGTCGACGTAGACCAGAACCGCGGCGAAGGTCTGACCTCGCGGGCTGACGAACAGTGCGGGGTCAGCGGTGCTGCGCTGGAGGCCGCCACGGAGAAGCGTGCTGCTGATCTCCTGGTTCCAGCACCGAGGCGACTGCTTCAGGCCATAGAGGGCCTTCCACAGCCGCCAAACTCTCCCGATGCCGTCGTCGAAGCCTAGGGGCTACGTCATGTAGAGCTCCTCACCCTCCAGTGAGCCATGGAGGAATGCGTTGGTCACGTCCATCTGATGCAGCTCCCACCCGTGCTGGGCAACCAGGCTGAAGAGCGCCCGGCTAGTGGAGAACCGATCGACTGGGGCGAAGATCTGGTCGTAGTCGACCCCAGGGACCTGAGCAAACCCCTTTGCTGTGAGGCGGGCCTTGTACTTATCCAAGGATCCGTCAGGCTTCTATTTACGCCAAAAGACCCACTTGGCATCTATGGCCTTCCGACCTAGAGGGAGGTCAACGAGGCCATACACGTGGTGCTATCGGATAGCAACGAGCTCCTCGGAACAGGCAGCATCCCAATGTGCGACCTCAGGGGAGGCTCGAGCCTCGCGTAGGGTGGAAGGGTCCTCTGGGCGCGCTGTGGATCAGACTGAGAGGGCGTGTGCAACACGAGCCCCAGGTGGGATGCGGGCGAGTGCAGCCACAACAGCATGCTGATGCTCGTGATGAAGCATGGCGTAGCCCAATGCAGAACCCGGGTGAAGGTCTGCGATGATGGCGGAAGTGGTCAGGCTGAGAGCCTTTGTGCCAGGGTCCCCAGTCACGACCGTGGGAGTGGAGGAGACACGTGGAGCCACAGGGGGTCGAGGCGCCACGGGACGTGGAGCGACGGTCTGCACGCTCACTGTCGGCCGAGGTCGGAGGGTGCCGCTTGGGCCACGTGTGTAGCGCGGTCGGGCAGAAGATGGTCCTGAGTCCGACGGGTCGATGGAGGCGGATGGGGCTACTGGTCCAGAGGAGCCTGCAGACGCAACAGGCGCTGCTGGCCCGGAGGGGCGAGCGGACGTGACAGAGGCTGCTAGGCCAGAGGGGCCAGTGGACGCGACTGGGGCTGCCATCCCGGAGGGGCGAGCGGAGGCGACTGGGGCTGCTGGACCGGAGGGGCCAGCGGATGCGACAGGGGCTGCTGGCCCGGAGGGGCAAGCGGAGGCGACTGGGGCTGCTGGCCCGGAGGGGCCAGCGGATGCGACAGGGGCTGTTCGACCGGAGGGGCCAGCGGACGTGACTGGGGCAGCTGGTCCGAAGGGGTCAGCGGATGCGACAGGAGCTGCGGGCCCAGAAGGGCCAGCAGACGTGACTGGGGCTGTCGGCCCAGAGGGGCCATCGGAAGCGACTGGGGCTGCCGGCCCGGAGGAGCCAGCGGGCACGACAAGTGCTGCTGGCCTGGAGGAGCCAGCGGACGCGACTGGGGTAGCTTGCTCGGAGGGGCCAGAGGACGCGGGTGGGACTGTTCGCCCGGGGGGGCCAGCGGACGCGACAGGGGCTACCGGCTCAGAGGGAAGGAGTGATGTGTCACCCGGAAGCGACAGGACGGAGAATGGACTCACCACTCCCCCACGAGACGGGAGGGACACGGACGAGTCGGAGCAGATGAGGTCACGGAGAAACAGGTCCTCAAAGAAGAGTGCATCGCGGGACTCGACGATGCAGTGTCGGGATGGGTTCCAGAAGCACCAGGCCTTGGACTGACGAGACACACCGAGGAAGGTGCAGGGGCATCCGCGAGGGGCGAGCTTGCCGCCCTGCTGTGGGGCGGGCAGCCACACAACGGCTACGCAGCCCCTGACGCGAGCCGGGCGGAGGTCAACGCACCGACCGCACCAGTGTTGGTAGGGCGTGGACTGGAGGGGAAGAGGACCGTGGGGGACCCGGTTCTAGACCCAGGTCATGTAGGCCATGGCTTCAAAATAGAAGCCATCGGAAAGACCGGACTCGACCCGCATGGTGCGAACGGCGTCGGCCATGGTACGGTTCCACCGCTCGGAGACGCCATTCTGGGCGGGTGTGTAGGGCGCTGACGTCTCATGGTGGATCCCGCGGGAAGCGAGAAAGGTCGTGGCCTCACTCAGGTACTCGCCACCACGATCGGAGCGAAAGCGGCATAGGGGGCGGCCACACTCGCGCTCTGCGAGGACAAGCCAGTCCTGAATGGTTCGGGCGACATCGCTCTTCTGCCGAAGGCAGAAGACCCAACGGTACCGAGAGTAGTCGTCCGTAAGAGTGAGGACATAGCGACCATGTTCACCGACAGACTCGGTGGGGAGAGGGTCCATGACGTCCGAGTGGACAAGGTCAAGAGGGGCGGACGCACGGGAGGAAGAGAGGGGGTATGTGGACCGGTGCATCTTCCCCTGAGCGTAGTCAATGCACTCAGTGGGGCACGGGAGAGGGAAAGTCTCCGGGTCAAGGCCCTTGGCCAGCTGGGTACGGAGCATGCTTTCTACGGCGGCAGAGTGGACGTGGCAAAGGCGGCGGTGTAAGAGGCGGGTGTGCTGAGGAGAAAGCGTGCTGGTGACAAACACATGACCTGTGGCGGCCGACGGGGAGAAGACGGGAGGGGAAGAGGAGAGGCGAGGAACGTGCCACAGGTTGCCACGGGCGGTGGAATGCAGTACGACAAGACCAGACGGACGCAACGACACAGTGCCGACACCACGCGAGTGCACATCGTCCATGCTCATGCGGTCAAGGGCAGTCACGGACAGGAGGCTGAGCTCGAGACCGGGGACGAAGAGAACATCGGTCAAAAAAACGTCACCAGCCGGACCACGGAAACGAACGACGCCAACACCATGGATAGGCAGCACCTATCTGGAACCCGTCCGGACACCGGAGACATCGCCGACAGGACCGAGCATACTAAAGGCCTCGCGATAGGCCGTCATGTGATGCGTGGCCCTGGAGTCGATGATCCAGGTCTCAGCAGGGTCCTAGACAGGGGTCGCCAGATCACCCAGGGTCACATGGCTGCAAGTGAGAGACGCGGACGCGGTGGACGGAGGCGCAAAACGAGACTTCCAATCGTCAAGCCACGCAACGTCGTCAAAGAGTGGGGTGGAGGAGAACACGGGAGACGACGAGACAGACGAGGAAACGGGACACGACCGCAGCTCAGCTTAGTCAGACAGGGATGGGCCGGAGGGCAGGAGGTGATGCAACTCGCACTTCCCTGGGGAGGAGGGTGAGGCAGACCAAGCTAGAGCGCGATGAACTGCTCTAGCTGACGCTCACGGGAGGACGGCCCAAGAGTGTAGATGGAGTGTGGAGTGACGGCGCCGGAGCCCGGGTAGTAGGAGGGCTGAGCCGGCGAAGGAAGCGGAGGTGCCGACGGCTGAGGGTAGTACTGCTGCGGGTAGTAATGCTGCGGCGCGGGTGTCTGCGGGACAGGCGGAGCTGCTGGAGTGGCAGAGCTGTTGGACAAGGTCGGAGTGTCAGGTCCAGTAGCAGCAACGGCGGCAGAGGCGAGGCGGCGCTCCCGCTGGCGGCGCATGGTGGCGATGACGCGCGCCTTGTCCGTCGGGAGAGGGCACGTGTACCACCCGTGCCCGGGCTGGCCACAGTTGTGGCAGAGTGAGCCACCACCGCTGGGCCCAGTCGACGACTACTGCTGCTACTGCTACGGCAGACCCTTGCCTTTCTTGTTTCGGCTCTTCTTCTTCTTCCTCGAAGACGATGAGGTAGCTGCGGCGGGGGAGGGGACAACCACGGAGGCAACGGCAGGGGATGCAAGCGCCTCCGTGCGATGGAGCTGGGACTCCTGGCGAGCTTCCTCAATGCGGAGGAAGAGCTCGTATGCCCAGGGCATGAGGGTGCCCTCAGCCGCCATGGGGGAGAGGACGTCCTGGGGGTAGTGGAAGAAGACGTCCGCGTACTTGCTGGTGGCGTCGCGCTTGATGGTGAGGAGCGCAGACAAGGGGGGCGGAGAAGATTTGTCGAGTCGACGGAGGATGTCCTCCGCCCGCTGCCAGTAGGTAGT
This sequence comes from Penium margaritaceum, assembly GCA_023375785.1. Lineage (NCBI taxonomy): Eukaryota > Viridiplantae > Streptophyta > Zygnematophyceae > Desmidiales > Peniaceae > Penium > Penium margaritaceum. The sequence goes on from SZWC01006421.1 coordinate 89,398, forward strand.
GACCGTCTCGGTCTCCCCCATGTGCATGGAGTTGAACTCCCAGAGCAGACGGCTGATCTGAGTGTCGCTGGACAGGCGATGGGGCCTGGTGAGGACGTGCCATGCAGCGGCAGGGTCTGGGGTGTCGCCAGCGGTGAAGTCGCCGAGGAAGGGTTCCAGGGCAAGGCGGGAGGCTGGGGGGGCGACTGGGACAAGGGCACGGACGGTGCGACCAGCGTCATATAGCTGATCGGCCTGGGTGGAGTCGTAAGGGAGGGTGTAGTAGGCCCACAGACCCTCACCCTGCGCCCAGATCCGGAATCTGAGCTCCCAGCTCAGGAACTGCTCGCCGGCCTGAAGCGGCGGCGGCGGTGTCTCAAAGTCCTTCTGGCTACGGCCGGCACCCAGAGTGGGGCCAAGGACAGAGGTCACTGTCTGCCGTTGGCGTTGAGTCTGCTGTTGTACCAGGTAGTACGTGGCAGCGGACACAGCGGGGCTAGCGTGTCCTCGAGGGATGAACATCGGCAGCTAAACCTCAGTAACGACGAGGTTTGGACGGCGACTGGCTATAGCGCTGCAAGCTGCTACGTTTAGGCGGCAAGCTGTTGCTGAAGAGCAGCGAGAGGATTAGGGTTGCCGCCAACGTTACCAGTGGGCTGCTGCTGCTGCTGCTGCTGTTGCAAGGGCGGCAACTGCTGCTGCTGTAGCAGCGGTGGCTGCTACTGCTGCTGCTACAGGGGCGGCGGCTACTGGTGCTGCAGGGGCGGTGGCTGCTGCTGCTACAGCGGCGGCGGCTACCGCTGCTACTACACGGGCAGCGGCTGCTGCCCCTGTTGTAGCGGAGGTGGCTTCTGCTGCTGCTACTACAGGCGCGGCGGCTGCTGTTGCTACTGCGGCGGCGGTGGCTGCTGCTGCTGCGACGGCGGCCGTTGCTGCTGCTGTAGCGGCGGCGGGTGTTGCTGCTGCTGTTGCAGCAATCGCTGTAAGAAAGGAGGGGTAGGGGTCCCCCCAATAGAGGAGGACCCCTCCTTGCCAGGACTGCCAGCCATGACTTAGTGTCCCCTTTTTTTGTCTTTGTGTTGCTGGTGTCAGCGAGAGGTTGGGGCGGTGAAGATTCTACCCACTCTTTTGGCCTTCACCTTTTCCCTTTCCCCCCACCCTTTTTGCCCTTTTTTTTGTTGATGACGTCAGTAGTGACGTGAGCAGTGATGTCAGCAGAGGGGTGCTGACATCAATAACGGTGGATGTTGGGGCCGCCACTGATGCTGTTGTTGCTGATGCTGCTATAACCGCTGCTGCTGCTGTTGTTGCTACTGTTGCTGCCGCTGTTGCAGCTACTGCTGCAGCTGCTACTACTGTTGCTGCTGCTGCTGCTGCTGCTGCGGCTGCTGCTGCTTTTGCTGCTGCTGCTGCTGCTGCTACTACTACTGTTGCAGATGCTGTTGCTGCTGTAGTTGCAGCTGCAGCTGCTGTTGCTACGAGCTATTGCGGCTGTTGTGGCTGCTGCAGCTTGCAGCTACTGCTGCATGTTGCTGCAGCTGCTGCGTGCTGCAGCAGCTGCTCGCTACTGTGGCGGGCTGCTGTAGCGAGTTGCGGGGGTGGGGGATTTTTTTGTTGCTCCTTTTTCTTGTTTTTTTTTCTCTTGTCACAGCGGGCAGCAGCCCGTTGTCTGCTGCGAGCAGCGGGCTGCTGCGAGCAGCGGGCTGCTGCTCGCCTAGTAGCAGCGAGCTGGTGCTCGCTGGCTGCAGCGGACTGTTGCTCGCTGCTTGCTCGCTGCGAGCAGCGAGCAGCAGCAGCCGCGGCTGGCAGCTGCCAGTTGCTGCTCGCTGCTGCTGCTACTGCTGGCTGCTGATGTAGCTTGCTGTAGCAGCTGCTGCAGCTCATTGCTGCTGCTACACGCTGCTGCAGCGAATGCGTGCTGCGGCTACTGCCTACTGCCGCTGCGGGCTGCTACGCGCTGCTGTTGCTGCTGCTGCGAGCTGCTGCTGATGCGGGCTGCTGCAAACTGCTGCTGCTGCTGCTTCTGCCTGCTGCTGGTGGTGGTGCCAGTCACTGCACTTGGGTGACGTTGCCGCTTGCGTCATCGCCCGCAGACGTCAGACGCCGCCTGTCGCTCACCTCCTCGCGTCACGCGTGGGGGTCAGTGCTGCCGAAAAAATTTCGGCAGCATTTCCCCTGGCCAACTGGCCATGGGAAAAAATCTGACGCCGCCACCAGGTGGGTCCATGCTGCAGGGAATAATCTGGCAGCATTTCCCGTGCACTGGCGCGTATGGGGGTCCGCCGGCGTTGTCTGGCACCTGTTCGTGTCAACCGGCCTGAGGCAAACGGACTAGAAAACAGGGCCGACACAATAGCACCTGCCGTCCGCTCCTAGCATTTCAGCTAGGAGAAGATATCACCCTCAGGATCACGGTTCCACACTGAGCAGTTCCTAGGCAATCACTTGCTAGCAACTGTGTCCACTTAACACTTGGTCACTTTCGCGCGAGGTGCTAGTCAAAGACTAACTCCTGGGGCTTAGACCAACCAGTGTCTTCTTTATACTGTTCCTTAGTTGGACAACTCTGTGAGGAGCATCTAAGGCCAGATTGTGTAATTAGAATGAGGAATGAGCCTGGTACATATAGTCCTAGGCCTGGCTTCTAAGGTGTGTGGGTAGTGACACTTTTGGGGTGGTCACTCCACACCACCTCACCAGTCCGCCAATTGGCGCATCCACTGACCGCCAAGTGGCGCACTCTCCTCATGCATGGAGAAATGTCTAAGAAACTTCCCCTGTGCTAGAAGGTCAAAAAACCTCCTGCGCACATCAAGGCTCGATCGCAGGACCTGTTGTCCCTAAGTCCAACATGCTATCCGTTGCGCTACACTTCTGGTGTCTCGCTTGGACTTGCACCACGAACAAGGTTTGGGGGACTTACTCCAAGGGAGCAGTGCATGCCCAACCTGTCCGTCAACCCATAGCAGTGGCCATGGGGCATAGAAGAACAACAATCTCTCCCTTGCACCGTAGGCCACCTGCTGTGGTAGTTTTCTTCGGCATGAACCTGTAGCTCTAGGTT
>SZWC01006421.1:96787-129795 GCA_023375785.1 Penium margaritaceum
GACACTGCCGTTTGCACATCTGAACCGCCGATCGGTGGGGCCGATGGAGACAAATCCAGCCTAGTCGTTGCTGGAGTGATGATCGGTGCCGGAGTCGAGCCCAAAAGCTCCTGGCCTGAGCAGCGCCGCTCTTTTTGCTGGAGGCGTGCTCTGTGCCATCATGTTGGTGGCTTCTTTGCCACCCTTTTTGTAGCCTTTGTTCCCACCGGTTCCGCTGTCTTCCTTCTTTGGCGACCTGCACTCTCTTGCCCAATGCCCAGGTTTGCCGCAGTTGCGGCAGTTACCCTGTCACTTGGGAGCCTTGCCGCCATTGTTGCCTCCGCCGCCACCGCTTCCGCTGCCGCCTTTCTGACCAGAGGCTGACCCTTTGCTCCCGCGACCACCGTAGCGTGCGGCATAGGCTGAGAAGTTAGCCTCACTTCCGCTGCGGCGCATGGCCTCGTTTCGCACGTACTCGGACACTGCCGTGTACGTCAGGTCGTCCTCCTTCCAGCCGCCCATGACGGTGATCATTGGACTCCAGCTCTCCGGTAGCGCCATGAGGAGGATCATGGCTTGCATGTTCTCGTCAAGGTCCCAGTTCATCTGGCGAGCCTCGCCAAGGAGTCCTTCAAACTCCTGTAGGAAATCGGGGATTGATTCGCCCTCATTCACCCGCATGCTGATCAGCCGTTGTAGGATGAATAGTCTGTTCGCGAGGGAGGTGGATTGGTGCACGCGCTTGAGCTTGTCGTAAGCTTCGGAAGCCAGCGTGTACCCGGCAATGATGGGAACATACTTCTTGGCTATCGCGTTGCTGAGGAATGACATTACAATATCATTTCGATCCATCCAAGCCTCATGCTCAGATGTGCCTTCCGCGGGAACCTGCTCCTCTCCCTTCAGTAGCTTGATGAAGCCGCGCACTTTCATCGCCAGCTCAAACTGCCATCTCCAAAGGGGGAAGTCAATCCCCTCGAAAATGGGGATTCCTCCCAGGGGTCCAAGACCTTGCGGCAGTGACATAGCACTCACATTTGCTCCAGTGGTCTGCCCTGTGGTAGCCACTGTTGAGCNAAGCGTGCCTTACAACTGGTCAGTGTGGGCCCATAACCCTTTGTCAACCGGCCTGAGGCAAACGGACTAGAAAACAGGGCCGACACAATAGCACCTGCCGTCCGCTCCTAGCATTTCAGCTAGGAGAAGATATCACCCTCAGGATCACGGTTCCACACTGAGCAGTTCCTAGGCAATCACTTGCTAGCAACTGTGTCCACTTAACACTTGGTCACTTTCGCGCGAGGTGCTAGTCAAAGACTAACTCCTGGGGCTTAGACCAACCAGTGTCTTCTTTATACTGTTCCTTAGTTGGACAACTCTGTGAGGAGCATCTAAGGCCAGATTGTGTAATTAGAATGAGGAATGAGCCTGGTACATATAGTCCTAGGCCTGGCTTCTAAGGTGTGTGGGTAGTGACACTTTTGGGGTGGTCACTCCACACCACCTCACCAGTCCGCCAATTGGCGCATCCACTGACCGCCAAGTGGCGCACTCTCCTCATGCATGGAGAAATGTCTAAGAAACTTCCCCTGTGCTAGAAGGTCAAAAAACCTCCTGCGCACATCAAGGCTCGATCGCAGGACCTGTTGTCCCTAAGTCCAACATGCTATCCGTTGCGCTACACTTCTGGTGTCTCGCTTGGACTTGCACCACGAACAAGGTTTGGGGGACTTACTCCAATTGAGCAGTGCATGCCCAACCTGTCCGTCAACCCATACCAGTGGCCATGGGGCATAGAAGAACAACAGTTCGCCAGTCTTCTGTTGCTGCTGTAATGCTCTGGCTCTGATACCAAAATGGAAAGCCTAGGCAGCAGGTTGGGGCAGCAGCGTTGTTGATGCAGCGTGCGGGCTTCCACGCTCGTTGCTTAAGTCAGCTGGCCCCTCAGTCTGCTCCTCTACAGTCTAAGTCTGGATGCTCTGTGTTTGTTACTCAGAAACGCGCGCGCCAGAGTTAGCGCGAGAAAGTAGCTGAAAACTGAAAGTAACTGGTTAGGAATGAAGAATGAGCAACAATGGGAGACCCCTCCAAGTTCTAGCTCCCCCCCACTAGTATAGAAGTTGTTACTCGGCTAACCAGCCAATCAGAAAATAGCTGTGGACCTATTTTCTGGCAGGCAGGGTTTTCTCGGTGAGCCGTGCCAGACGCCCGATAGCCCAAAACACAGGCGTCGTCCGTTTCGCCTGAAAACTGGACCATACCATAATTCTGACGCTCCAAACGCAGCCGTGCGGTCAGAATCAGCTAGAAAAATAGTAGCAGAGAGTTATGGCTGCCCGAACCCAGGCAACGCCTATGGCAGTCCATGATGCCGAACAGGGTCATATAGTATGCAACAAGGACCCTAGGCAAGGCATGACGACACAGACGTGACGGGACGCGCTGGACGCATGCAGAAAACAATTGCGGTGGCAGTGACCGCCGGCAGCACGACCACCGAGGAGGCCTGCCGATGGAGCTGAGCACGTCGCCGGAGAGAGGAGGCTCCAGCGAACCGCGAGTAGACCTCAGCGTGCGTTGGCTCCACGGGATGACGCTCCATCAGCGTCGAGTCTCGCCGTCAGTCATCTGCACGCCGATGTACACAAGCCGGGAGGACACACCAGAGCACAATGAGGGATGCGCAAAAACCAACAGTGTCGTCACACCCTCCCCTACCATATACCCCGTATGTGGGTATATCGGTAAACCAGCGGTGTCGGTTGTGACGAGTGGAAGCCACACAAACCAACACTCCCCCTGGCTGATATAGCCGTCCATGCCAGAACGAATGAACGAAGGCATGGAACAACAACGTATGCCAAACCACAATATGCACCAGCAACCACACACAGACACCTCTGCTGCCCACCTAAGGCCTCCCTAGACGCTGGTACATGCTACCAAGTGTCTGGGTCTTGACTATGAGAGGAGTGAAGCACACGTGCACAAACCAGTGTAATGCACATCACACACATGTGAGGCGACAAGCAGGTCTGCTCGTAACACTCGCGGTACCAGTGCCCGGGTCTAGACAGCTACGAGCAATCCAACACAACATCATCATCTAAACATTGGATCATGGGAGGATCTCCTTGTAACACGGGTGCAACTCACCACGTGTCCGGGTCTCGACCCCTAAGAGCGACCTAGCTTGCATACACATGCCACACGCAGTATGGACACACACCAAGACACACGATCACATGGTCTCCTCGTGATGCTGGTACAACCCACCAAGTGTCCGGGTCTCCGCCAACAGTGTGCAATCGTCCACATGCAGCTGTGCAGGCATGTAGCATGAGCCACATGCCAGATGTTGTAGATGCTCATAGCAGAGCATGGACCTCGTCATGCATCTCCCATGACGTCGCGTCAGGTCGAGGTCCACACAACACTCCCCCTGGGCAGATGAACCTCGTAGCAATGTCCTCGATGGAGATGCTAATGTCGTAGCTGAATAGATCATGGACGATGAGTCATGTGGTGTATCCATCATGCAGAGTAGCTCCCCCTGTCACGTGTGAGTCGGCTCTCTCCCTCAAAGATGAAGTGGTGTCTCCGGCTACGACTCCTCACGTCGCAACTGCATCACCTGGGGTGTACCAGTCCTCGCGTGACTGCCAAGGGTCCCAACTCACAGTCTCTCCTGTCTCCCCTCTACCGCGATGCATCTGTGTGCCGGAGAAAAGGGAATGGGTGAGGAGCACGCGTGCGTGGATGAAGTGGCGGAGCTGGCCTCCGATGCGGGATAGCACACCCTAAGGCACAAGGGTGTACTGCCAGAGGAGGAGGGCTGGAGCGACGAACCGGATCACCACTCGTGGATGAAGATGACGATGGGGCAAGTGAGTCGGGTGGATGAAGGTGCGTGATGGTTGTAGTAGAAGAAGGAGGAGTGATGATGGGGTTGATAGGAGCGAGGATGGCGGAAGCCGAAGGCACGCTCACCTCTCCTATGACAGTGTCTCCAACGGACATCATACTTGGAGCTCGTACAAGATCCTCCCCGAATATAGGTGTGTAAGATGTTGGTGGCGGAAAGCTCCTACCGATAGCAGTCATGCTCCCCTCCTTTGAGAATCGCTCACGCGCTGCCATCATCTCCCGCTGTTGCATGACTACACGCTCCTACACATCAGCATAATCTGCCTCGGACATGTCGAGGTGGCCCATGTCGACCTGGTGTAGGATAAACTCTGCCTCACTGGATGCTGCACATGCAGACTGCACAAATCGTGAGTATAGCGCCATCTGCATCTCTGTTGCTGAAGATGATGGAACTGGTGTTGCTGCATCCTCCTAGGGGTCAACCAAGCTTGCAATGTGTTGAGATACTGGAACATCGGATACATCTGTAGTTGTCGCATCCACATCAGAGCTCGTGTATGTCATGCAAGGAGTAAGCGGTCGCATTCCAAATGAGAATGAGAAGGAGGAGTCATCAGAGTCCGTGGAGCATGTAGAAATATCATCCGTGCAGGTACTACCACTCTCAGCATCGATGTGATCAGCAGGGTCACCAACAGGTGAAAACGAGGGGGAAAAACTCAGCTCTTGCTGACAAGGTGACTCCGTCTACGTGTATGGATCTGCTCCACTGTCCTCAACTGCCGCCGTAGTGGACCCATGTGTACAAGACTCCGGCTCGACAATGCCCGTCAAGGTGACCTGCAAGCGCAGCTGGCGCTCACGCACCGTCTCGCCAAGAAGGCTGGTCGCTGCCACCTGCTCGATGATAGAGTGAGGACCACCATCCGACTCTGTCATGTATGTCACTGCTCCGTCGTGTGTACTGGAACCCGGAGACTATAAGAACATGGACGACTCCTCATGCTAAAGCTGGTCCTCAAGTAGCGCAGATGAGACGGTGGAGCCTGCTGTGTCTGCTACAACACATGTCCCAGCGACATCTCTCAAAATTGCTGCTCTCAAGAATGCCTCAACCTCTAAAAGACCAGCTGGCTGACTCTGCTCATGCATTGCGACCGCTGTCGTGCTAGTGTGAGTCCTGGGCGCCAACGCCCCCAGAAATCCGTGTAAGACATCCCGATCCGCATGATACTCCTGTGCCACCGCCAAGTCGCTACCGATCGGAGTCGCGAGTGGCACCGCCAAGGCACGCGGGACCTACACTCCTCCTCATGCAACCTGCTGCTGCAGAATGTCCGGCTGCTCCCCCAGCGTAGATGTCAACCTCAATGACATGCACGTCCCTAGTACTCCAACATCCGTCATACTGGTGTGAGTCATTTGCACACTCTTCCTCAAAAGTCATGTAGATACATCCCGATCCGTATGGGACTCCTGTGCCACCCTTGGGCCTCCACCGGAATGAGCCGCGAGTGGCACCGTCCAGGGATGCCTTGCCTACGCTCCTCCTGATGTCACCTATTGCTGTGGAAGATCTGGATCCAGCCCGGACGATGACGGGTAAGTCTCCACCATGAACGCCATGTCAGGATCAGACTCCACGCCATGTGTTGTCACCGTATCATCTGAGTCTGCCTGAGCGGACGCTCGGGCACCACGGCCTGGCCCGAGTGCGGATCCTGTCGCTACAGTCACAACAGGCAATGCGCGTTGACCACGCTCCCCCTCGACAGGTACAGCAACAGAATCCGAAGAGGTGGAGGATGTATCAAAACCGGTGCGAGTACGACGTGCAAAACGCTGACGCCGACGTCGCAGGGACACACGACTGGAACGCCTGCATGAAGACATGTCATCGCGAGGTGGCGTCGTGGTCATAGGAGAGTGGAGGATCAAAAGGATGGTGGCAGCCAGGGATATGCCGACAGGTGAAGCTGAAGGAACACCACCGAATGAGGAAGAAAGAGAGGATGAAGGAGATGTGGTCAAAGAGGCCATCGAAAAACTAGTAGCAGAAGCACGCTCAGTGATGACGAGGTCACAAAGCCGCTGCACCGTCTGTCGCAGGCCGTGAATCTTGGCGAATATGCTCGCCAGAGGTCTAGCTCGAGGATCTACCAACGTCGGTAGATCCGTATGCTGTGGAGGACGTAGGCTTGGACGAGGCTGTAGCCAAGGTGGATGCCAACCAGGAGGGCGCGCCCAACAGCGACACCAACCATGACGTCCATCACCACAATAGCAACAGGCAAACGCGCAGGGCGCCTGCTCAAATGTCCACGCACACATCTCGTGCGCAGGACGATGGATAGGTACCGAGGGTACCTACTCCCGGTGGTTAACACCAAGCCATTGGAGAGAATGAGGCCAGTAGGTACTGTCACTCCTGGAGGTCACGGTGTCTTGGTCAGCAAACGTGACCAGACGGGATGAGCTGCACTACCACAGTACGCCCGGAGACTAGAGTCTGACTAACTGCGACTACTAATGCTGCTGCCACTAACAGAGCGAAGACGGCTCCAAGAAGAGAAGTGGTGGCGGCTGCAAGTGTGTCTGTTGTTCCAAGCAGTAGACGACCCAGCCCTTGGAGATGGAAAGACTCCAATGTGCTGTCGATCCTACGGAGTGAAGTGCACGCACCAATCCACAGGCTCCAGGGAGACGTCGGTCCAGGACACTTCTCGAATTGGAGATTGCCGGCGACACCACAATCTGCTCGCGCTTGGGAAGGCAAAACTGCAAGCGTTGATGCAACCACCACTGTTGCTGCTACGAAAATTGTTGTTGCTGCAGTGGCTCTCGCTATTGTAGGTGTCGGTATTATGTCGGGATGATCTATGGCCTCGTACAACAAATTTTTCTTGCCCTCAGCCCCCCCTTTTTTTTATTCTCCTTCACCCGCCAATCTTTTTTCTCTTACTCTATCTTCTTCTCTCTCCCAACACCCACCCCTTTAAAGAAAAAAACTTTTAAGTCCTCGTCGCCTTTTTTTTTCTTTGCTCACTTCGGGTTTGCCTGTCACCCGGTTCTGGATTGCCCCCTAGAATGGGGGCATGTCAAGATGGAGGGGGGATTAAAAGAATGAGGGGCGATGTCAGGTCCCCCCCCCTCGCTCCTTGCTCGCTCACAAAAAAAATCCAGCGAGCGAGCGAGTGAGTGAGGAGGCGAGGGACGAGGAGTAGGCAGGGAAGGGGGGGGGTCTGCCCCTCCCTTCGTCCGTCGGCTGACGGAGCCGACGGGCCCCTCCGAGGGGCCCCTCCGAGGGGTTCAACCGGGCCCTCCGAGGGCCCCTCGAAAGGAGGGGAGGGGCGCGAAAGGGGCCGACGCCCCCCCCCCTTGGAGAGGCCCCTTGATGGGGGTCGAGGGGGCCCCTCTGAGGGGGCAGGGGCCCTCACAGGAGGGCTGCGAGGCCCTCCTATAGCAGCAGCTGCATCGACGAGTGCAGCTGCTGCGGTTGCTGTTGTTGCTGCTGCTTTTGCCACTGCTGCTGCTGCTTTTGCCACTGCTGCTGCTGCTACTCTACATAGCAGCTACTGCTATTGTTGCTTGATGTTGCCGTCGCTACTACTTTTGCTACTGCTACTGTTGTTGCTAAACTGCGCAACAGCTGTTGCTGCTGCTTGTTGCTACCGCGGCTGCCGATTGTTGTTGTCGTCGCTATTGCTTGCTGCTGCACGCTACTATTGCTGCCGCCGCTGCTGTAGTGGCTGCTCTTGCTGTTGCTGCTATGTGCTGCTACTAGTGACGCCGCTGCTGCACCGGCTGATGCGCTGCTCCAGCTGCTGTTGCTTCTACTGCTGCGCCGCAAAGCAGTTGCTCGTACTGCTAGTACTGCCGCCTGTGCAGCAAATGTTATTGCTGGACGTTGTCGCTAATGCTGCTACGCGTGGCTCAGCGTCCCTCTGGCATTCACGTGTAGTCGTTTTGCGCTCTCTCACGCTGCTGCTGGCGTAGCGCCACATGGCGCGTTCTCTTTGTGTTCTGCCCACTACTGCTACTTTTGCTGCTCACACGCCCCCCTGCGCTCTGATACCAAAATGGAAGTATTTTAGGGCATGCAGGCCCATGCAGAAACGAACATGAGCTTTGTGTGTGAGTGCGATGCAAGTCGACAAAGAATTTTGCTAAGTCTGGAACGCTGAATATAAAAGAACAAGGAGAGTTTACAAATGAGCCCCTAGCGGGCTTATATAGGGACGCCGGCAACTAGCCACACCGGGGCCCGTCACCTCTGCTGAACCCAAGTGAGTCAACAGGGAGAACACACTGCATACACCATGACAGCATCAAAGGTGGTCTCCTTGAGGCACTAGAAAGGCTCTCTGAGTGCCCGGGTCTTGACCACCGAGAAAACATGAGTAGTGCCAAAAAATCACGGAATCAATGTCAAGACATCACATACGGCTTTCCAAACATCGGAAGCCCCACAACAGCCATCGAGTCTCCTCGTCGCACCGGTACAGTCCACCGGGTGCGCGGATCTCAACCCACCGGGAAAACTCACCTACCTCCTGACAAGACTACATGGCTGCCGGAACGCATCGACCGCGTCTCGCCGGCGTTGTCGTAGGTGCTGGAGAAGTCTCGGTATAGTCCGGAGGCCAGTCGTGTCGTCACGCCCTCCTCTACCATATACCTTGAATGTGGGTATACCGGTAAAGCAGCGGTGTCGGTCGTGACGGGTGGAAGCCACACAGACCAACAATTGGCGAGCTCACGCACGACCTTGGGGCTTGCGCATGGTAGTGCTCAATCCAACCTTACCTTCCATCTCAGGAGTGTGCTACTGGCACACTCCTCTAGCAACTAGCCTACGAGGTCAATCTGGAGCTAATTGTAGGCAGCCGTAGTTGCTGGGGTGCGCAAGCAAGCAAGCAAGCGGTGAAAACGACACCACGGATTGGGTGGGGCAAGCTCACATTACATAATGTGGAAGAAAACAAGTGAGCGACTAAGGAGCAAGCGAAGTGTGAAGCGCAGGTTGACCGGGCCACCCATGCGAGGACCTCGACGTGGGGCCCGGACGCCATCTAGGGATCGAACCTGGCCTTGGAGCAAGCGAGCTCTAGGCGGTTCTCACACGCCGGCATAAACCAGATGTGTGGTCCCAAGGGATAAGCAACCCGGATCACTAGGCTAAAAGCATGCAGATATGTAAGAATCTAGCCACATCATGAGTGTATGTGGTGCATGCACCCTTACAAGTGTATGCCCCATTCTGGAATGTAGTAATGTGAAACACCACTACGACAAAGCTCTCAGGGTTGGTGTTGGTGCTGTGGCCACCACTTGAAGAGTTGACGGTGTTGCCAGTGTGATCTCCATGTTGCGTCACAGCTTTACACCTGAGAGCCTTAGTCTATATTTATCGACTACAGTGACAACATGTGTGTAGAGTCAAGATGTCACTTGTGTGTGTGACGACCACAACCAACACTCCCCCATGACCCACAGACGAAAATTCCACACACACATAAGACGAAGGGCAGATCACAAGATAGCAAGGTACGCAGAAAGCACGTCAACCAGGTGCATCACAAGAGTGCAGCAGTCCAAGAGCATGCACAGCCGCCTTGAGCATGCCACTGCAAAGATCTTTAGTAAGAAAGTCTGCACGCTGGTGAAGAGTATCAACCCAGACAACCTGAACTTCTCCAACGCAATGCGCTCGAGAACAAAGTGATGCGCAATGTTGATGTGCTTTGTGCAAAAATGATGCATGCCATAGTGATCGGTGATTGCCTTTCCACTTTGGTTGTCACATCGCAAAGTGATGCAGCAGACGGGGACACGTAGCTACTGCAGCAGGTGGGACAGCCACACACTTTCAAACGTACCTGAACCAAGTGCCACGTACTTTGCCTCACTAGAGCTCCGAGCAACACAACCCTCTTTTCCACTCTTCCAGTAGACAACAGTCCCACCGACAAGAAAGACGTAACCAGTGCGTCTATGAGCATCTGTATCATGTGCCCAGTCACTGTCAATGTACTCGTCTACCACAACAAATGGTTGAGCACGGTAACACAGTCCAACGTGTGTAGTGGACAGTGCGTAGCGGACAACACGTAGTGCAGCCTCGAGATGTTTCTTGCGAGGCTTTTGGGAGAACTGGGCCAAGAAGTTGACCGAGAAGGCCACGTCCGCCCGAGTGGTAGTGGCGAGGTACATGAGAGATCCGACCACACTGAGATAGTCGGTGACATCGACTTGATCCGGGTTGCTTATGGGCTCAAGTAGTCGCCGCGTTATTGGAACATGGAGATTTCCTCCACACTTGAGTGGGGAGGTTAAAGTCGCAGTACGGTTGATCTAGCACTCTTCTTGAGTGCCCCCTCAGAGGCGCTTATGGCCATTCTTGCCTACATCGATGACCTGCTCATTGCTTCCTCAAGTCCCTCAGCAGTCTAGTGAGTAAAGTCCTTGCTGCAGTCCGCATGCCAAATGAAGGACGTAGGTCCTGCGCGGGTGTTTCTTGGTATGGAGCTTGAGCGTGACCGCCAATGCCGCACCCTGCACGTACATCAGGCTGCATACATCCGCACACTGGGGGAGCGCTTTGCCTCCCTCCTTGCAAACATCCCACTGCTTCCACACCGATGACCCCAGCAGAGCAGTGCGTGCTGAAGTCATTCTACTCACCCAAAAGACTTTCAGACGACGACCACAGGCCAGTTTGGCCTGGGACAGCCATGACTCAAAAGTTGGACAGACATCACTCTTTTGCCGAAGAGCAAAGACCCAACGCGTGCAAGAGAAATCATTTGTGATACAGAGGACATACCCTATCGATCTTGAATTCTGATCATTATGAAAACGTGAATTACGTGATCTTTAAATCCGTTCAAGATTTTCTCTGAGAAAGTTGTTTAAGTGGTAGTTAAACATTCGTTCAACGAAAATGCCTGCTCCGTAAAATCGACATCGAACAGTTGCAAATCTGCCATGTGTGGTCATCCACGTCGTCATACTCACGAAAACCTTGTAATAGACCTGTCTTCTGCGTCAACTCAAGCAGATCCAACTCGAGCTGGCGGGTCGGGCTGGTCCAACAACACTGACGCCATGAGTCCACTGTTCATATCCGGTCCATGAGCATAACCGGACATGCACAGACATTGCAAAGAGCTCTAGTTTTAAAACTAGGTATACCACGACAAGTACGCAAACCCGAGGTTAAAATTTTTTTCCGACTAAACGAGAATGTTTATGATGATCCTAAACATTTGACGACGAAGCAAAGAATTGTGCACATTTTTTTTTTATCAAAATCAGATATCAGTAGGGTAGCGGCCACCCCCCCCCCAAGAGCGTCATGGGCGAGGGTTCCCATGACGTCTGCGTGCAAGAAGTCAAGAGGATGGGACGTGCGGGACTCAGACGTGGAAAAAGGTGACCGATGCACTTTACCCTGTGCACAGACAGTTGGTGTGGCAAGGGGCAGAGAACATGTCGGCGTCAAGGCCATGAGCTGGCTTGTCTCGGAGCAAACTGTCAACAGCAGCGGTGTGAATGTGGCAGAGGCGGCGGTGGAGTAGCTGTGAGTGTACCGGGGAAAGAGAGTGCGCAACATGAACAAGAGCAGTGGTGGCAAGATGGGGGACAAAGGAGGGCACGCGGTACAAGCACTCACGGTGCATGCCACGCAATAGGACATGGCCAGTAGTGCGATGCAACACAAATGTAATGCTGTGGCTGGAAGAGAAGTCCATGCCCTGGTCGTTGAGAGCCGAAAGAGAGAGCAGACTAAGCTTGAGAGCAAGCACGTACAAAACATATGGCAGAAAGAGCCCCCCCCCAAGACCAACGAAACGGGCTGCCCCAACACCCAGGACAGACAAGAGCTAACCAGATCCGGTGCGGACAAAACGCAAAGAGCCAACAGCACCTAGAGAGATGAACGAGGAACGACAAGAGGTCATGTGGTGGGTGGATCCTGAATCAAGGATCCAGATGCCCCGGGACACACGTACAGATGTAGGATCACGACTCGCAATAGCAACGGTAGAGTAAGGAGGAAGGCATTGACCAGAGGCAGCAAGGCAATGAGGTAGGCTGTAAGACTTCCACTACTCAATCCAAGGGAAATCAACTGGGGAACAACCTCAAATATGACCAGACAAAGGACCACAAAGGGATGCATCAACTTCACACGCAAGCTCCCCCTCAACCGAATGCACACTCTCACATCCGTGATCACAGAGGTATCTCTTGTGGACAGCATGAGAGAGGGCAGAGTTCAACTGGCTCTCAGCATCAGGCGAGCCAATGATGATGATGCCGGAGGAGGGGCGTTGAGAAGTGGAGGTGGACGATGCCTAGGGAGGGGGTGAGTAGAATCCGGAGGGAGGTCTGAAGTAGACGAGGCCGCCAAACCTGGGCGGCCAACCCGAGGGAGAAGGCGGAGGCGTTGAATTCATGGCAGTGGTGTAGATAGGGACTGTCGAAGAGGAAGAAGAAGGGCGGCGAGGAGGAACACTGGTGGAGGAGGAATGAAAGGAACCACCACCAGTACCTGATGAGCGTGCCCGATGTGCATGCATGGCTGATGCAAGGCGAGAATCATCGGGAGGAGCTGGACACCTGGGCATCGCGTGGTCGGTGGAACCAGAATTCCAGCATGTGATAGTGCTCAAGGAGGAAGATGAAGAGATAGCACTATTAGTGGTGCGGCCTTTGCCGCCCCCCCTTGCCCACCACCACCAGAAGAGCCTCTCGGGCCTTTGCCTTTACCACGGCCCCCACCCCGACCACCCCCTTGTGAGGCGAGAGAGGTCGCTGTCATGGTGGAGGTAGTGGTGGAAGACGAGGCTGAAGCAGGGGAGGATGAAGAAGGAAGTGCGGTGGTGGTTGCTTCAACGGCGGCACGATGAATGTGTTTGTTCTGTAGTGAGTTCCACTAGTCAATCATACGCTGGGAGGTGACCTCCCATAATGCATCGATGCCGGATGGTGGGTCCGCAGGGATAAGGATGGCCGCCAAGCGTTCAAGCTCAGTGGCCTTCACCTCCCGGAAGATGTTACTGAGTTCTAGGGCGAGGCCGTTGACGATGGAGAGAATGGCAGGGAGTTTTCAAGGGGCTGCTTTGCCAAGATCGCGCAGCAACCACAGACAGCAAGCCCAATAGGCATCGGCAGTTTCATCAGCATACATCGAGAGCGTGTTGAACTGGACTGTGAGAACACTCTTGGTTGCATGCCAAGTCATTGTTGTGTGGCCTTTGATCAGCGCATAAGCACCAACAGGGTCAGCAATAGTACGGCGTGCAGTGTTGGCATTATAGGAACCAATCTCATCAGTATGATCATCGGGTCCAGCACAAATGAGGGCACGTACAGCGGGGGCAGACTCATACTCAATAGGCACAAAGGGAGGGTTAGCAGATGGATTGCGCTCATGGTAGTATTCCCAGAGCTGCTCCCCTTACTCTCAAGAACTAACCAGACCTCCCAAGAATAGAAGATGAGGTTAGAAGTGAAGTGAGGTAGGTTGGAGTCAAAGTCTGGTTTGCGCTGTGTTGTTGGTGCAAGTGCTTTAGTTGTAGTTGTGCCGGCAAAAATCGTGACTGTGAGAGGGTTAGAGGATGATGAGCCAGTGGTGGTGGATGCGGAAGCGAGTGAACTGGAGAATGCAGCAGAAATGCCGCCGGCAGTGGCTGTAGAGGGTGTGCTGCGCAATGTGGGCTGAAAGCGGTTGATGACGTGGTGAGCAATGTGGTCTGCAAAAGTTTCCTGGTCACCTTGCTCAGCGCACAACTTTTCTTCGGCAGCGCGCTGAGTAGTGAGAGCAGTTTGCATTGCAGTCCGGTCACGCTGCAGCTCAACCTACAAGGCAGCGTGTTGGTCATCGTCAACTAGCATCATGCCAGTGACGTGACTGTGCCGAGAAAACTTTGACAGAGTTTCCCTTTCCCCTGTGTGCGTGGGAAATGTGGGATGGGTATGTCGAGAGTCTGGTGCAAGGCAACAACCTGGATGCACAAACATGCCAAATCAGGAGAGGTAGGAACAAAGAAAGAGGCCAAGCTCACCGGGCACGGCGGCGTAGTGAGAACAACGGTGGGAGAGCAACTGTACTTGAGGAGACAACAACTACAAGAGTAGCTTATACTGAGACAATGAGATAGTTAACTCACGTCAACACCACAGCTGAAAGTGTGGAGATGGCAACAGTAGTCAAGAAAAGCAGCTGTATGTGATGAGTCACCGATAAAGAAGAAGAGGGCAGCTCTGATGCTTATGTTGTGGAGGTGTGAAGGGAAACACCGGGTTTAGAGAGCGATGTTGTCGTTGTAGCTGATGTTGATGCGATTGCGTCTGCTGCTACAGCTATCTGAGTAACGACGTTGACAGCAACACTTGCCAGGGGGCCCTGGTAAATTGCTGCTATTGTGTATGAATCAATGGCTCTAGTAGCAGCAGTGCTAGCTGGTACATGTGCAATGCGTGCAGTGGCAGAAAAGGTGGAAGCAAGAGCAGCACCAAACACAAGGGTGGCCTAAAGAGTAGTCACGATGTCAAGAGGCGAGGAGGAAGCCAACTCTACAACTGATGGAGCTGGGGATGCTGCCCGACGTGATGGAGGTTCTCTAGTTGCTGCTGTTGGAGAGGATGGTGCTGCGCGGCGAGGGGCGGAAAGACAACGCTGCTCACGAGTTCTATGGGCAATGGGTGGGCTTACCGGTGATTGAAGAGGTCGATGATCACGTGGTTGCACTGTGGCTGGCTGTTTTGTGTCAACGGAAAATCATCTGCGGCAGATTAACAGCGTGCCGCGTAGACCGTGGCGTCCTCCCAATTGTAGTAGTCAGCGGGGTCATAGTCCTCGCCCGGGTAATATCCCGGACTGCTGCGGCAAATCCTCGACCAAATCTCCCGCTCCGCTCTCTCCTCGTAGTACGCGTCCTCGTCGTCAATACGGTCACCCTCACGCGCGACTGTGGGCAAAGTGGGGATCGGCTCAGTTGTAGGAGGAGAAGCCAATGTGACGAGTGTTTAGTTGCCCTACTAGCAGCCTGAGAAGAAGTGTAGTGCACCACAGTGTTGCTGTTGCTCATACCACGACGTGGCACGGGTGGGAGGGAGCGAACCAACTACCTCACACAACAGTTGCCCTCATAGCTCACGCTGTTGTTTTCCCTGAGGCAATGAGGCAATTACTACTGCAAAGTGCATGAGATGAATGCAACACGTGGATCGTGGGTGTGAGGATGTGCTGCTGTAAGGAGTGTGCGCGTGCGGCTGCTGAAGGACAGAAGCGGTAGACGTGGCCACAGCGTGGTCACCGTGCGTGCAGAGGTTGAAGAAAGGCCGGCTTGACACTGCACCGTGCACGAGTCTGACACACCACACAACTCGTGGGTGCGACGTGTGCGGCAACAAGGTATGGGCACGTGCGGCTGCAGAAGAACAAAAACGGCGGGCGTGGCCACAGCGTTGTCAGCGTGCGTGCTAAGGCCAAAGAATGGCCGAGTTGCAAGTGCGTCGTGCACGAGGCTAGCACACCACGCAAATCGTGGGTGCAACGTGTGCGGTAAGGAGAAGTAGGCACGTACGGCCACTGAAGTTGGAAGCACCGGGCATGACCACAGCATGGTCAGCATGCGTGCGGAGGCTGAAGAACATTTAAGGGTAAGGCGATGGCGGCGGAGAAGAGCAAGTGCCAACGTAAGTATCAGGCTTGTGCGGGATCACTCGCGACATGGACGTAACCCAGTGAGGCCTCAGGCCAGTCTTGCAAACGAATGAGTCTTCCTGCTCTGATACCAGTATGCAGCCATAGTTGATAGGGTGTGTAAGGAAGCAAGCAAGCGGAGAAAAAAACACCGCGGACTGGGTGGGGCAAGCTCACATTGTGTAATGTAGAAGAAAACAACAATTGAGTGAGTAAGGAGCGAGCAAAGTGTTAAGCCCCAGTTAACTGGGCCACCCACGCGAGGACCTCAGACGCCACCCAGGGATCGAACCTGTCCCTAAAGCAAGCGAGCTCCTGGCGGTTTCTTCCACGCCGGCATAAACCGGACATGTGGTCCCGAGGGATCAACAACCCGGCTCCCTAGGCTAAAAGTATGCAAACATGTAAGAATCCAGCCACATCATGAGTGCATGTGGTGCATGTAATCCTAAAAATGTATGACCCATTATGGAATGTAGTAATGTGAAACATCACTACGACAAAGCTCTCGGGGTTGGTGTTGGTGCTGTGGCCACCACTTGAAGACTTGATGGTGTTGCCAGTGTGAGCTCCATGTTGCGTAACAGCTTTGCACCTGAGAGCCTTAGTCCAGATTGATCACCTGTAGTGATGTGTGTGTGTGTGTGTGTGTGTGTGTGTGTGTGTGTGTGTGTGTGTGTGTGCGCGCGCGTGCGTAGAGTCAAGAGGTCAAGTGCGTGTGTCACAACCACAACCAACACTAGTTTCATGCTATAATCAAGTCCTGTACCAAACATGCGACCGAAAACGCATCATCAAGAGGAAAACATTAGGGTGGAGAGTGGATCCTACGCAAATGCAAGGACTCCCTGCGACTAAACAATGGCCTGGGCACAGCCTGTCAACACCTCTCCATCAAGGAACCTCCTCGTGTTTCTTTGTTTGCTTGCGTACCCGCATGAGCGGGGAGCCCATGAGCCATGTGTCGAGTGGTCTGTAAATTGCCTGAAAAGGTGATGTGTGTGTGGAAAGCCCAAAGGTCAAACTGTCAGTGACACCCACAACACTTTCACATGAAGCATAGGTGACACATGCACAAGGACGACTGCATCACAGACAACCACGGAAAGAGGGAATGCACTCTCATGGACGGGCGGACAAAGTCAGCTCGCTACCGTCGAGTGCCCGCAGAGATGATATGAGTCTCTGTTGCAGCTTCATGCTCATTCACGAAGTCATGCTCAACATTGTTGTACTTTGCGTACGTATGATGCATGTCATCATGCTCGCTGATCCTTTTTTTGATCTAGTTTTTGCTGCATAGAATATGCAATGCATGGGCATGCATAGCTCTAGCAGCAACCAGCCAAGTCAAACACTATCACGTGAGCCTGTACAAAGTGCCATGTATCATGCCTCACTTGGGCTGCGTGCCACTCATCCCTGTTTTCCACTCGTCTTGGATACTACAATCTTGCCCATGAAGAATATGCACCCATTGACATCATGTGCTGTCAGTGGAGTGCTAAGACAAAGAATGTGGTTTTGGGCCGGTTTCAGTGCAAACTAACCTACCTCGTGCGTCACCTGCTGTGAGCCGCGGTAGCCACTTGTTTTTTGGGCTTACTTGTTGCCATGAATCTCTACATCTTAAGGCTTTCCAAGCATCTCTCTACGCCAAACACGCAATGTTCTTATACATGCCTTGCGTTCCAGTGTGTTCGCTGACTAGACAACATTTCAACGTCCGCGAAAGCAAAGCTAGAAAGACATAACAACGAAAGTAGCTCAGTGATTCACAGGTGTAGCCAGGGTCCTGGGAGCGCCTACCATGCCACAGTAACCAGCCACAATCAGCGGCAGCAGAGTCACAGTCAAGAAGGTAGTGGCACGGCATCACCATACCCTCCCACAAGTGGTCGGTGGCAATGGCAGCAGGGGAATGAGAAATGACATTAGTTGATGCAGCATTGGAGTGCACATCTGCAACTGAGGTCTCGTGAGGACCTACCATGTTGTCGCCTATCTGATGGGCCACATTAGCCAAGAACAACAACCATGACAAGCCACAAAGAAAAGGGCAGCAGCCGTGGGTCGCCCAACGCTCTCCAGCAGCGGCTGAAGCACGTGATGCTGTTGAGCCATTGTGAAGCTTGACTCATCTCGCACCTATCATTACCCTGGACGTGTGAGAGTGAGACTGCCTCATTTGACCACCATCTTTGGCATGTGAGGGATCGTTGGAAATCCTACTTCTAACCTCTCCATCCAAACCATTCTTGGCTTCTTTCAAGTCCTTCTGAATGCAAGAAGTGAAATCAAGGTTGCAAATCTGAAAAAGTTTCAAATTTCGGGCTGAAAAGCAAATCATGATGTTGGTACAGTTGTGAAGGTTTTCTTAGCTCGCAACCACCACCATTGGCTTCAGCATCTTCTCACTCATCATCCTTGAATTTTTGGCTCAATTTGGATGACCCCCATACTGACGTCTTCGTTGTGAATGATGATATCATTACCCACACGTAGCCAAGCTTTTGTCTGAAACATCAGTTTTGCGAGCATTCCATCTTCTCAGTAAGTGTTTCAGACCTTCAATCTTTCAGTTTTTTTGGGCTCCTCCAACTGAGAAGCTCCATCCCTTACTTCATCTTATGGACATCAATAGCACCACCACCACCAACAACAATCGTATTAGTGAGAGAAGTAGCGAGAGCATGTGTGGAGCGCCATTAAGGGTGTCCACATCCGACAAAGGGAAAGGGCTGGTTGATGCAGCCAACTCCTCGTTAGAGAAAACCAGGAGGTTCCGCATGCACACACGGAGTCCGCGCGCCTGGTCACTGAGCTTCAGATGCGGCTCGCAAAGACTCAATGGTGCCAAGAGCCGCATAACACCATGTTGGAGTAGATCAAGCAGTTGCTACTTGCGCATATGGGTATTGTCAAACCATCGCATTAGAAGAGGGGAGTCAAAGCTTTGATGGTGGATCCTCAATCTTCCTCTCGATCCTCATCATTGCTGGAGCCCATGCCAGAGCAGGATCGTTGCAAGCATGGATGAGACAGACCGGCCGCAGATGACGTCATAGATGGGCCAACAGATCCACGAGCTGACAAGATCCAAGTACTGGAGGAGTGGCTGAGCGAGCTATATCTCAGCACACCCCCTACACATTTTTCCAGGGAGCACACTTCCACACGTGCGATAGGTTTCTCTTTTGGCAATGCCCTCCTACGTAGTTATCTTCCCCTACTCTGTGCACCAGATCTGATTCTCAAGGTCACCCTCCTCATGGAGAGGCGGTTAAAGGACTTCGAGACACCTAGGAGAGGGAGGCTGACCGTACTACTGCCAGACTCCTTCTCGTTGGTGTCTCGAAGTCCATCGACCCCGCCACGTGCAGGTAGCAGCGCATGCAATGAGGGGAGTTCTGTATGTAGTGCCACCGACAGATTTTGGTATACATCTTTGTGATGCGAGCCTGTTGGTTGGTGCTCCCTATCATGTCAGGTGTCAGCCCGAAGAGCAGTAACGTAGGCAAAGGGTTCTCCAAGCCCAAGAGATCCATCACTGGTTGGCTGTCAGAGTTTTTGGCGTTGTATTCTTAACTGTGAAGGTTACCGCTGCTGCTTGGTTTGCCTAAAGAGAAATGTTGCCTGCGTATTTCTTCTCCTCCATCGCCGGATTCTTTGACGATTACTATAATTTGTCGCCAACTGGGCTCACTCCTTGTAGAAGAGATGTGCTCAATACTGGTGTGAGGGTGTTTCTATTTTGTGATTGTGTCGGTTGTCCCCCAAGTGAAATTGCACTTAGACACCACGTGTTACATAGAGTAGAGCGTGGATGATCCACAAGGATGAGGTGCAACGAAGACGACAGTTTAAGGAATTAAGACAACTGGATTTTTTGGCATGAACTATATTTCTATGAAAAGTGTCGGTCATCTTGAGGCATGGATACACTAGCAAGAAACATCATGAGGCATGTGTGGGCTAGTGGTTGCTTTTAGCCAAAGGATGTATGCAATGTCGCATTGTGAGTGGTCGATGAAATAAACTCCACTGAGAGGTCGGGGGTTTTGAGAACATCGTAGCGCTTCTCTGTAAAAGTTGAGTTCCTTCAATTGAACAATATCAAAGCACCAACACAATTTGTTAACTTTATGACCGCCATTCCAGAGAGTGGTTGAACTTGTTGCAATACTTAGACAACAGAACAAAGAAAGTCGGAGAACTGGCCACAATGCCTTCGGCCGAGCAGCACAAAAACCACGAGGCCGATGCACGGTGGACCATGAATGACATGACAGATGTACCCACCCTTGAAGTGTATGGATGTGTGTATGTCAAAGAAGTAGTAGTTGAGGACTATGTTGTAGCATGCCAATACCCATCATGACAAATTCCACGCTCTATAGACCCACACAAAATGCTCAAGTATTGGAGAAACATGCTCGACAATCATTCCATGACTGTCAGCAACATTCAAAATTTTTGGAATGAAACCACCATCTCTTTCTGCCCTTTGTTGATACCTTAGCCCTTTGTCAACACCCTCACATGGACCCTGATTCTGTAGCAGTTGAGTTCATGTCAGTAGTTTACTCCACTAAAAGAAGGCCTGGACACCTTTTTGCAACAAGAATTTAAAGAATCTTCAAACAAAAAAATTGTATGTTTGGTGCAGGCTCCACCAGCGCCAAACATAATATCCTGAATCTTTGATGATTGATGAGCTGTATTAAACAAAAACGTGGGAGTAGTGTGCGCGGCTGCGGATCTAGAGCTTGAACATATCTTTGAGTACCGCAAGCAAGCACATGAAAAACCTGGTCGTGCTAATTCTCAAAGCGCACGTTATGCTCATGGTGCTAGTGTAGTCCCATGCCTAGAAGAAATTCTGCAAAAAGGGAGGATTGTAGCACCACTACCTCTCCTCCAGACGGTAGTGTGGTCCTAGTAGTATGTCGGCATACTACTATGATGGAACATGCAAAGTGAAAACCTTTCTCATGATCTTGGAAAGGCACATTTACCTTGCTTAGAGTAAGGAGAGAGGGCGGAGCAGATAGGAAAAGACTCTCTCAAATCCAAGCCCTTCAAGAAACTCAAGGATCTCTACAAGGAGACACAGAGCTCCTCGAAACTCACAGACTCTAGAAAGGCTTAGATGAAGGCGAAGGCCTTTACACAAGGGGTTGTGGTGGTGAAAAAAAATGCTAAAGCCTTTCTCAAGACAATGAGAAAGGTACAAGACCCCCATCTGACAGAGTGCAAGAACATTGACCATTATCTAGAAGGAATTGCCAATCTCTACCTCAGATTGTTTGGCCTTCATAATGATGGAAAGGAGTGGGGGACCTTACACACGCTATTAACATATGTATGTAAGGTGTACAAGCAAAAAAATTGGCCTTTGGTACTATGATGCACGTGAGAGCAGACTGACAAACGAGATGACACTTATGACAATGGGCAATGCATCGAAGCCCGAAGGAGACAGGCATTCTGAGCCGCCCAAGAGATTTTGCCGTTAAGATGAATAAAATACCCTATTGCCAAATTATTATGTTGTTTAAGATGTTTTTCAAGGTGCACACTAATGTTTTCATGAAAAGTGTTTTTGGGTTTGCACAATAATAAAACAAAATTGGCAAAACCTGCACACTAATCTCGTTTTAAAGAGCAATTGTTTTGAAACAAAGTAATCTTGCAGTAGGGTAATCCTTGTTCTACCGTCATCTATAGATGCTACCATATGGCTGGCCAAATTGGATACAATTGCTTGTAACGTGATGAGAAAGCACAATAGTAGAGACAACAGCATGGACAGCATGAACAAGGTCAAGGCCAATGCCATGGCGAAGGCCAAAATCGTCTTAAAAGTGTTCGTAGAAATTGCTTCCAGAAGGGGTGGTTAGCACAAGACCGGGCAGCACAGGGACAATGGTGATGCTCTAATAGATCAGGGACGTCCTTGGGAGGGACACTATGAATGCCATACGCCTACAGCCATGCAATGTCAAGGCCTGCTCAGTGATTAGCATGGACATGGACGCCCGCGCGATGGAGACCAGGTCTTTGGAGGGGGAGCTAGAGGACATGGTTGTCTTTTCAAAGATGGCCATGAGCAGGATGTTTACAACCCCCCATGTAGCCACCAGTTGGCTGTTGTCTGTGATTGATGTGGGTCTTAAGGAGGATGAGGTTGGGAAGTTCATTTGTTTTTATGATATCAAAGACATTAAGTTCATACATGTACAACGTTTCTTGATTTCCAATGTGCCCCTTGTGAATTTTGATTCCCTCTACCTTGATCGCTTTTTTCTACTCTCTTATGTGACAAAACAATGTATTGAACGTTGCACATTTATGGTAGTAATGACTAAGGAAACCTGATCAAGAGCTCCAAAATTTGTGCATGTAGCTCACACGGAGAACTCTTTTTCATCTATAACGATGACTGTATCTATAAATCCAAAAACAAACATGTCTAGCTTGAAAACATGGAAGTTATTAGTCTCGTTTACGAATGGACATTGCATGTGGGAACAAATGGATACCATGGTCAAGTTACGGAGAAATACCCATGCCCATTGCATCTACCAGGTGGAGAGCAAACCCCCATGGAGATTTTTCATGCATAGGTCATAAGTAAACATGACGGTGCAATTCCATGGCAAGCTAGCAAGTGTTCGAGCTTGCATCCTAGTCAGAATGGGGGCAGATGAATCCAATGTAAGTGGAGCACTTGCATGTACATAAAGGACAAAATCCACAATAACAAGAGAGAAACTTTGTACATACAAGATGTGTTTGATGAGCTTCAAGGGAGAAGAGTCTACACATCTATCGACCTGTCACAAGGGTATCACCAAATCCGGATAATGGAAGAGAATTAATAAAAAAAATCATTAGGAATCCATCTTAGACACAACCAGTTTCATGTCCTATGTTTTGGACTCACACACGCATTGGCAAAACTTCAAGGAGTGATACTCCACGTCTTTCATTACAACCATGGTGAATCAGTCCTTGTGTATCCCAATGTCACCGTCACTCTCTTTTTAGAGTCATAAGGAACAGGAGAACATGGAGAATATTGGTCATATCATCAATGACAAAGGGATTTGGATGGGCCTTGCTTAGGTGGAGGTTGTCAAACTGTACCTCAACTCAAGAATGTGAGCCGGATCTGCTCCTTCATGGGTCCCTCAAAGTACTACCGGCGATGTGTGAGAATCTGCTCCACCTTGGTGAGTCCTCTCACTGCTTTGACCCGGAAGGCAAGTATATGGTTTTGGTTGCCAAAGTACAATAAAGTGATCGAGACAACAAAGGAGATTTTGGTCTGTGCACTAGTGCTAGCATTCCACAATCCAACAAACATTGGAAAGTGTAGCGTGATGTGTAAGTCGTAGGGGTGGGAGCAATGCTTGTACAAGTTGGTCACCATGTTGCCTACAGGGGCTGTCACCTCTTGGATTCAAAGTCCAAGACACGAATGGGGGCCAATGGCTCCTGGTAGTGGTGCACACATTTTGTGACATAGTTTTCTTGCCTTGAGAGTACTGCAATGCGCATCATATTGGTTTTATACCATAGCCCTCTTACTTACTTCTTGACCCAACCAAATCTCTCCAGTAGCCATGCATACTGGAGCAAATGCGTGGCCGGACTCGATTCCACCTTGTAGACTAAACCTTGCCATGCTTATGTGGCTGATCCCTCTAGCTGGAACCTGTCTCGCATGGCTCTCACGATGGATAGAAAAAAGTCACCAATCAACACACTACGACGCTTGTGTCGATAACCATAATGCAACCAAACCCACTCTCTCCACCTCCACGACTTGTGATTGGTGTAAATCCATTCAAGGGCCATATTCAACTGGGCTACACTATGAAGCCTTTGTTTGTTGATTCCAAAAACCTTGAATGCCATGGCCCTGTTGAGGTGGCTGGACTCCATTGGCGTGGTCACAGCGTGGTAGGCCCAAATGTCACCAAGTTACGTGTACCGATCATGTTTGAGTTCCATATCCCTTTGCCATCCCATCATGTGGGACCTAAGATGTTAGTTCATGCCATTGCCAAGCACTATTGGTGGCCAAGTTGGAGTATGGAAAATCCAAAGTAAAACACAACATGTGATCTATGATTACTTGGTGAGAGCCCCAACAAGGCGACTGGTGGGCTCCTCCTACCTCTAAAACTATAATCCAAATCATGAGAGTTCCTGTCCATGGATATCATTATGGAACTTCCAGAGGCCAAGGCAGGCTATGACGCTATCATGGTCGTGGTTGCCTGCGCAACCGTGATGGTTGATTTCATGGCCACGACAACCAGGGTCACTACCAAAGAAATAGCTTGTGCAGTCGGGTGCCATGGATTATCTCTCGGAATCAGATCTGACCAGGATTTTCATGTTGTTATTTGGTTTAAGCTCACATGATAGGTACGCTTTGGAATACGACAAAGCATGCCCTTAGCATTTCATCTATAGAGTGAAGGGTAGACGAAGGGCATGAACCTTAAACTAGAACAAAAGCTCATTGTTTACGTTGATCCTAGAATGGAGGATAGGGATGGCTACATTGCTAAGGCTCAATGCTTTATGAAAATCACAGATTGCTCCAAAGCTTTGCCTCCTTTGTTTCCAACCGTGGTTGGAATCCGTTGGTACCTAAATCTATTGTAAAATGCATGGGTGGCGGTAATTAGTTACCCTCTGCCTATGCCTTTGTGGAGTGCATGGTTGCCCTCTGACGGGATGCCAAGGCTCACCTACATGAACATAAACACCGCTACAAGGCCTATGTTGACCAGGGCCATCATGACTTAACGTCTTTCATTACGCATCATGTTACTAACCACGTGGAACTTACGGCTGAAAATTTCAGGTGCACGAAAGATGTTGCCAATTTTGCAAGGGCCCTTCATAGTGACCCGAGAAACCAAACAAGTGGTGTATCAAATGGCCCTTCCACGGGCGATCCAGATCTGTAACACATTTCATGTGAGTTTGATTACACCTTACATGACACGAGATTTGTACAGCTATCCCCTCTTTATGTCCTTGGCGCGGAAGGCCAGGGTGAGGTACATGGCATCCTCCAATACCGTGAACACAATCTACATGCACGACTAGTTAAGGAGTACATCATTCACAAGGCTGGTCATGGACACGGCCACAACACTTGCCTGTCATAATTGCAAATTACACCTGTTGCAAACGTTAGGCACTAAAAGGAACAGGATGCCCATCGCCTGTCGTGCCCTTGGGGGTACCACCTTGGCATTGATCCCCTTGAGAGAATAAAAACTCATGCCCTTGGGCTCGTGATCTTCCTTGCTTCTCATGCCCTTGGGCTCGTGATCTTCCTTGCTTCGGACTAGTTGCCATGTGGACGCTTGGGCACCTATCGCGGGGATGCTTATAGTAAAGGGGAGGAAGCATGACCACCATAATTCCCTTTTCTTCTGTGAGAAATGAATAACCTACAAATCTGATTATGCCAAATGAGGATTTTTTCTATCCACAGACCGACGCTTCCGTTTAGAGGCTGAAGGGTTGCATCCACCCCATAATTGTTTTCAAGATTCAAAACCAAGGATGGTTCATAGCTAAAAGAGGATGAATGTACTATGATACCCCAGTGATTCTTAAATTCATATAGTAGATTTCTATTAATTATGTGACCCTTGAATTCGCATACATTTTGACATTCGTCATTGTTTATGTGATCCTAATTGAACGAATTTGCGTAGACCCTGATTCTTCAATTCATAGAATGGCCCAGCTCAATATTTTTGTGCTCCTTAATTTCACAAATCGGTTGTTCACGGTGTCAGTGCATCAACGGCTATCGGTAGTAGTTGCACTGGCACCGCTGTTTTTGCGTGCCGCCAAACCGATTGCGTGCCAGCAACCACTCCGAAAACAACTAAAATGACACTAAAGTCAGAACATACCTAATATAACTCAAGTAGTACAACAATGACCAAGGTGTAAGAAGAAGGTACTTGCTACCCTAACACCTTCAATTTGTACAAATAGGGTTGTATTTTTTTAGTGTTACTCTAAATTTGTTCAATGAAAAAACGGGATTGTTTCAACTACGTCTTCCAACATGGAATTCGAATTTAAGAATCATTGGGGTAATAAATCAACCAAATTCTGTACATTTTGGACCAAGACACATTGTCATAATCATGGTGCAATCACAACAAGATAGCTAGCTTGTTCCATGACCAAAGGTATGACGTCACATAATTATTGACAAAAATACATAACAGAATACTGGTTTCTTCTTGTATTGCATATATTGACAAACACGTAATAAACAATGCGTAACTAACGTTTCAATTGTCATTTAAAATTAGACTATGAGAATTACTGCAAGAAGGAAAACAAAACAACGCTTGAATGAAGTGATGACATAGCTTTGAAAGGAACTAAGAGCCGTGACTCTGACAAGGAAAAGCTCCTCCGTTGAGGGAACACGACAATAAGGTCCCATTCAAATTTCAATGCTTGATTTTTTAAGCTCTTCAAATCATTCAAATAGTGAGTACAAGCTTACACGATATAGGTTGCATTGGATTCCATGGATAGCTAGCCGCACCCATGTTGGGTTTCAAATTGTAAGAGTCACTTGCATTCTCCTCCAAAGATATGCGACATTGAAGGGGGTCGTGTATCTCAGAACCCCGTATGACTACGGTTGAAAGTGCGCAAACATTATGTGTTGTTGGGAATCATTGGAATGCATCACCATTGACCGATTTGAACGAAATGGGAAGGTACTTCTCACCTTTCTTTACACCGTTGTTGTGTTTTGTCATTGAGTCATCCGTTGTGCAAAAATGTTGTCCCATTCTGAAGAAATCACGCTAGTATGCGTGGTTGGAAATGAAAAACGGGCTTCGATTATCAAGTAAGGTGGAGTCAACGGCATCCTTTCTCTATCGGCAAGTAGAGCTGTGATTGACGTGCAAGTGTAGGAAGAGGGTGAGGTTGTTTGTTGGGGATTCAAATGGGTTGCGAGTGCAACCCAACGATCTCTTACAAGTGTCCGACAGTGGCAGATAAATGGTTGGGCATTCGTTAGCGTTTGTTGGGAATTTGTTGAAACCTTGTTAGGCGTTCAAATGGTGTTGCATGTGTTTTGATGGAGGTGGAAATGCAACAATCCAGTCCATGACAAATGGTGGCAACCAAACGTCTGATCTAACGGATGCGGTTATGATGCTTCATAGGGTTTTGATAATGAATATTTCCCATCATACTATTCATGGGACATATCATCGATCTCCAACCATTGCTCTACTTGACGTGAAAGGCTAAAAAAAATTAATCCAAAGATTAAAGAACGAGTGAATACACTTTCCCACTTGGTTAAGCCAATAACTAGCCCATTTCTTTCCCTCCTATGTCCGTAACCGCTGAGAACGGGAGGGTATCTTTGACACCAAGACAAGCTCGGGTACTGAACTTGCCCCTCCAAAAGAGTTACAACTGTTACAAACCCAAGTGCTTCTATCAGCAGTGGAATTTCTGCATCCCGCATAATTGTATGCTATCTTTACCTTCTTGTGCATCGCACAAAACGGGGATGTGTATTGCTACGGTGAGGAGTTGGATACGTAGTTTTTTGTTCTTCTTGCCTTTGGGAAGATTGGCTAGTCTCAATGAGGCATTGGTGAGGTGTTCTCAAACAGGTGGTGCAAAGTTATAATGATGACATTGGTTGGTGTTTGTCTTGGGTGATCCCATCGCTCTTACCAGATGAGGTGGAAAACAGTGGCTCATGCAATTTAGCATCGTTTTTGCTCAATGGTGAGAATGATAGGTTCGATAAGGATGTTGGGGAGTTTAGATGGGGAACTTGGAAGAAAAGCAATGAAAAGGGTATGGAGACGTTTGCTGGTTGGTTGGATCTTACGGCACTAGACACAACAATGTTCAATTGTTTTTGGTTTGTTTGACCATGGGCGGTTGGGGGATGAGGGAGGGGGAGGAAGCGGAATTTGTGATTGACATGGATGGACCTATAGGAGATTAGGAGCATGGCATCTTGCAGTGGGAGACGGAGGAGGATATTGAGGAGGTTGTCGTGGATGTATCACCATTGGAAGACGGTGTTGGGGTAATTCTCCTCCCACTTTGGCTTTTGGGTTGCCTGCGGCTCTTAAGTTCCAACAATCTAGCTGAAGTCGAGCCAACGACGGACACCATCAACTCCCAACCTCACCCATTGCGCAATAGAGTAGGGTATGAAGTTACGAAGCTACGGAGTTCCGACCATGACCCCATAGTTCTTGAGTGTGCCTGGTGGTGGTTGGATTGCATGGTCGGTTGAGTTCAACCATAGTCAGGTCTCGTGCTATCCGGGGGGATTGTCCTTATCGCTGTCAAGGTACTACAAGGGGTTTCTCAACCTCAGCCCATCCAAATGAATTTCGTACAATGTTCGTTTAAGCAACCTAGCACGCCCCAAGAGGGCACCAATGGATGACCACTATCAGTTCAATCATCCCCCTTTTAACCAATCAACATGGGATGCATGTAGTTGAACGTTCGACAACTGTTCACGATCGAGAAAAAAATCCTCTTGACATAATCATAGGCAAACGAGTTATGACAAGTGTCCTGAACAAGAGGTATTTGGTGTGCAATTTGTGGATTTCTGAAGTCCTCAACGCCATCCAATAATGCTACTGTTCGGTAGTGTTCACCATCAAATTCGAGTATTACTTGGCGCACCCCTCACAATACATTACTCACTTGGGGGTAGTTTGGATTGCCCTACATCGTCGGTTTTTTGCCACACGAAGTGGTAAAGGAGCAATGGACGTTTTCTTTGCCATATGGCAATACAGAAGACATGATAGCACTACACTCTTTGTCGGCTTTGCTCGTGGCCAAGTCCACTTATGCAATGTTCCCCCAACAAACAAACTAGGATGTTAAAACAAGCTTACGAAATGAAATAAATTGCTCTAAAGTTGAGGGAGGAAAAGTAAATCCAAACTCATGGTGAGTCAACAAAGCGAATTTCACGATGACAAATGATTGCAAGTGGCGTTGACCATACAAGATTTACTGGTCAACGTCGCCACGACATTGTGTGGATACAAAAATCAAGGTGCAAGAGCTGTGTGGTGCAATCCGAATTACCCCTAAGATGTCGTGTCATTTTGGAGGACCGCCAGCTATTCAGGACCTGTTTGATGATCCGTTAGGTTGCCTAGGCACGAGACACATAGAAAACTGCAAAACTAGTGCTCTTTTGAAAACACCACACAAACATGGCGCCTCCCTAGAGTGATGATGCAAAAACGGTGCCCCCCATTAACCGAGCACGCAAAAATGGCTCCCCCTCAAGGAAAGCACGCAAGAAGGCACCCTTGTAGAATATCATGCAAACATAGCGCCCAATAGAAACAAGACCCCACCAAGTAGCATAGAATATAACACCTCCCTTTGGTGATGCCATGTCATCGATTGAATTTGGTATCGTTGACAGATGTAACAGATTCAACAGAACCCTCAGCTGACTAGGCCAAGGATTTCGTCAAGTTTGCTACATTGGTATCAGAGCTCCACGGCTCGAATCCCACGTCGGGATTACCGGACACGCCAAGGCAGCTCTCACTCCTAGCGAGGGGGAGTGTAGCGTGGTTGTGCCATGCCGACCGGTCGAAGGAGCCACGTGGCTTGAGCGGAGTCACCTAGGACAGTGGGCTATGAGACGGGATGGCTTGAGGGTCGGAGACCCTCAAGTACCGCAGTTTTTGCCTAGTCGGCCAAGGATTCCGTCGAATCCGTTATAGCAGACATGTCTACTTGTTTTTCAAGTTTTTTATCAAAAAAATACACGCAATGTTTTAGAGAAGTCACGGCCAACGCGAAAACGTTGATGATAATGGTCGCATGCAGAATAGACCCCATGATATCCATTTGAGGGGGTTTTTTCCTTCTCCACCACTTCAAATCCGGTTGGCTCTGTTTTTCTTTTCTCATCGCGTTGAAGGCCGCTTTTTTTTAATCCCGATTTGAAGGCGATTTGCCTAGATTTTGCATCCCCCTCCCACTACCTCTCTAGATTGGCTGCGTTGCGAGAAGAAAAAGAAAGCGGGGTTGATCACCTTTGAAGGCGGTCTGCACGCTTTCGCCTCTCCCACCCTCTCTTACTCCCACCTGGCTTCAATGAGAGAAGAAAAAAAAAGGCCGGGCAGATCGCTTTCAACACGACGGCAAATGATATAGAAGGAAAATGATAAAGCCAACCGGCTTTGTAGAAAAATGAATACGAGAATGCATGTTACAGGGTCGTGTTCTGTTGGCGATTTTAATCACAATTTTTGTCTTGTTAATCTCATTTTTTTCAAAATATGACAAGTTTTTCCTTAGAGAATTCGAAATTGAAAGAAGACGAACCCGTAATTGATCGCAATTTTTGGTTCATGAAATGGCATGGCCAGAGGGGGCGTGCTGTTTTTGCGTTGTACTCAACAGGGTGCCATTTTTCCACGACACAATTTTGGCGTGCTATGGTAGAAGGGGTTCCATTTTTGCGTGCTCGTTTTCGGGGGGAGTCGTTTTTTTTTGTGCTCTCTTTGTTGGGCGCCATTTTGTATAATCGTTTTGCGGGATCGCCATATTTGCGTGCTAGTTTCTGGGCGCTATGTTTTCGTTTTTCCCCGGGAAAAAACGTCTGTCATTCAGGCTGTATTCCGTGGGAGGTCCCCACAAATCTCTCTTGTGCCAGCTGTAACTGAGTTTGCGTAGGATCGATTAACGGGCTCTCCGCGTGCTCTTCGTCGTCTTTGCACAAGTTTAATTTGTCGTTTTCTGACTGCCATCGAAGGCCATAAACGCGACGTGGACGTTTTCTCGCTAGGACTCCATCTATTTTGACCTTTGTGTGCTTCCTTACACTTGACAGTGGGCAAATGCATGCCCCTCTACATGGTTGTTATGCTTGTATGTCTATTCTGACTCTCACTGTCACATGTAGCTCTGTGCCACCGTCCATTCCCGAAAACAGGTAGCGAACATAAACATAGTAATCTATCTATCTTTCTAAACGCGACGTGGAGTGAGCAGGTAGCGATCGACGATATGCAAGGGACCGGAGCCGATTTAGGATGACTATGTACGAACAAAAGTTGCGGCTCTGTTTCAGTTCTGTCTCACCAAACTCCTCCGTCGCATGAGGTTGCGGCCGGGGACGTCGCAGTGCAGGTCACGTGATTTTCTGCGGACAAATGCTACAACTAAAATCGGGAGGGGATTTGGAGAGGTCCAACCGCGTTCATTTCCCGTTGATTTAGTCGACCGGTGTCCTTGGCGCAATGGTCGACACAAAGACGACAATTTTTGGTAGATACAATCCCTGAGTTCACAGTTGATGTCCATGCCCGAGGACGCATAAATGAGCAGTGGCAGTTCTCGCCACTCACATTCATGATGTCATCATTAAAAACTCCGTCGAAACCTGACGGAATATAAAGAAGGAAACACAGTTCATTTGCCAGAGAAGTTGGATGAGGATACTGAACTGCACTTCGATTTTCCAATCAACGATTCACTAGGCATTTCAGAGCATATTTCCGCAAAAAGTGCCTCGAAAGATGTGGCGTGAACTGCCACTGCTTGTTAACACGTTCCCTGCCATAGCCGATGATGGTGAGCAGATTTCGACGGATTTGAGTTGCACCAGGATATTCCCTCATGGGACGTGATGTCAAGTCAAGAATAACAGGGAGAAGAAGGTCCTGGTTGGTCAAGTTAAACAGCTCTTCACTACATTCTGGGAAGTTCTCATGTAACCCTTCCTTCACCAGCTTTCCTGTTTCGAAAAGGTGCAATGGATCGGGATGTTCAAAGGAGAGAAACAAAGACCTTAATCCCGATAGGTTGCAGAAGCCGATAACTTCGTTCAAAATGTTAAATCGACACAATTTCGATCCTCAATGCTGAAAAACACTCGATATTTTGCGGCTTAAACTACTTAAGCGACCAGTGATGCACAGGTTTCATGATGAACCAGCAGACCATCAGGTGGAAAAAATCCCGGAAGATACGAATCAGAAAATGAAACATAAGGATGCTTCATGTCAGATACTTCAATGTTATCTCAATGAGGAACCTGCTTGTTCCAGAATACAGTGAAGACTTAATCCACGCGCGGTAACCGAAGAATGTGTGCATAAACGTGCAATAACGAATAGAACGTCGTATACGCTTAGTACATAGGGCCCAAGCAGTCACATCTCCACGCTTGAGACAAAGGACCCGCGCGCGTACATGACCTCTTCAGAAGGGAAATCATGAAGAGAGTGCGCATTTTCTACCGGTTCGAAACCGTTTCACAATCCAACTATGCGTAGGAAAGAACTTCGCAAACGGAGACAAATGGCAAAGCAACAAGCACATGCGAACATCGAACATCAAAGCAGCCATGGGTAATATACGAGCGTGTCGGAGAAATTATCCTTCAAACCATTTGGAGGGCAATGCGTAGACAAAATGACAGAAATGAACAATGGGTCAAAAGGTGAAAACTGTGCAAACAGAATACAGAGAACAGATAAATGGACGTACCTTCATCATTTTATAAAAATAATTGGACGATATCACGAAAAAAACTACAACAATTTGACTTAAAAAAATAACCAGTGATAAAACCAGTGAAAACATTAGAATCGAAGAAAAGTAAGATCAAGCAAATCAACAGAAGACAAACACACATGGATTATTTTCGAAAATTTTCTAAATTTTCATGAAAAAAAAGAGAAGAATCATTCCATTAAATATATATTGAAATAAAAAATCTTCATAACTGATATGAATGAATTTGTAAGAACTCGTATACTAAAATTGATATGAGTAAAGAAATAAATATGGATGTATTGAAGAACATGAATAATATTTAATATATATACGAATACTAAAATTGACATGTATATGCATCAATACGAAGATGTATGTTATGAAAATTCATACACATATAGATATAGATCTAAAAATAAACAAAACTATGGATATGGATATACGTATGGATATAGATATACATATAAGTGCATAAAGGGACATATAGATGTATATATCCAAAAAGGTATGGTTACACATGGTATGGATAAAGATATATATGAAAATGTAAATATACATATAGATATAGATATAGAAATAGATATATATATAGATAGAGATATAGATATAGATATAGATATAGATATAGATATAGATATAGATATAGATATAGATATAGATATAGATATAGATATAGATATAGATATAGATATAGATATATATATAGATATAGATATAGATATAGATATAGCTATAGATATAGATATAGATATAGATATAGAAATAGATATAGATATAGATATAGATATAGATATAGATATAGATGTAGATATAGATATAGATATAGATATAGATA
>SZWC01006422.1:31421-43556 GCA_023375785.1 Penium margaritaceum
TGGGAAAAAATCTGACGCCGCCACCAGGCGGGTCAATGCTGCCGGAAAAAATCCGGCAGCATTTCCCCTGCACTGGCGCGTATGGGGGTCCGCCGGCGTTGTCTGGCACCTGTTCGCCAGTCTTCTGCTGCTGCTGCTGCTACGCTCTGGCTCTGATACCAAGCTAGAAAACCTACGCAACAGGTTGGGGCAGCAGCGTTGTTGATGCAGCGTGCGGGCTTCCACGCTCGTTGTTGGAGTCAGCTGCCCCCTCAGTCTGCTGCTTTAGAGTCTTAGTCTGGAAGCTCTGGGTTTGTTACTCAGAAACGCGCGCGCCAGAGTTAGTGCCAGAAAGCAGCTGAAAACTAAAGATAACTGGTTAGGAATGAAGAATGAACAACAATGGGAGACCCCTCCAAGTTCTAGCCCCCCCCCCAGCTCTGTAGAGCTTGTTGCTCAACTAACCAGCCAATCAAGAAATAGACCTGTTTTCTGGCAGGCAGGGTTTTCTCGGTGAGCCCTACCAGACAGCCAACAGCCCAAAACCTGGGCGTCGTCCGTTTTGCCTGAAAACTGGACCATACCATAATACCAACGCTGCGACCGCAGTCGTGTGGTCAGAAACAGCTGGAAAAATAGTAGCAAGGAGTTATGGCTGCCCGAACCCAGGCAGTGCCTATGATTGTCCATGATTCCGAACAGGGCCATGCAACATGCAACAAGGACCCTAGGCAGAGCATGACGATGCAGACGCGATGGGACGCACTGGACGCATGCAGACAGCAAATCCGGTGACAGTGACCGCTGGCAGCACGACCGCCGAGGAGGCCTGCCGATGGAGCTGAGCACGTCGCCGGAGAGAGGAGGCTCCAGAAAACTGCGAGTAGACCTCAGCGTGCGTCGGCTCCACCGGACGACACTCCATCAACGTCGAGTCTCGCTGTCAGTCATCTGCACGCCAATGTACACAAGCCAGGAGGACACAACAGAGCAGAATGAGAGATGCACAAAAACCAACACGGATGTACCTTGGTCAAACAGAGTCGACTTTGGTACCAATGCATGTTTGAACTTCAGTGGATTTGTGACATTGTTTTGTCCTGTTTGTGAAACGGTGGTAGTTTGAACTAGCATAGTTAAGACCTAAACTTCAGGTTTTGGCTCTTGTGGGTTTGTGGAACTCGAGGGGCGTTTACCTCTTGCACTCCGAGTGGGCACCCGTGAGTCCCACGTCACGGGCCGACGGGTGGGCTCGGAAAGCGAGCTCAATTGGAAATATTCTAGGGCATGCAAGCCCATGCAGAAACGAACATGAGCTCTGTGTGTGAGTGCGATGCAAAACGGCAAGAATTTGGCGAAGTCTGGAATGTTGAATAAAAAAGAACAAGAAGAGTTTACAAATGAGCCCCTAGTGGGCTTGTATAGAGGAGCCGGCAGCTAGCCGCACCGGGCCCCGTCACCCCCGCTGAACCCAAACGAGTCAACGGGGAGAACACAATGTGTACACCATGAAAAGAATAACAGTGGTTTCCTCGAGGCACCGGAACAACTCTCTGAATGCCTGGGTCTCAACCACTGAGAAAATACGACCAGTGCTAAAAAAGATCAAAATCTGTGTCCAGACATCACGTACGGCTTTCTGAACATCGGAAGCCCTATAACAGCCATCGGGTCTCCTCGTCCCACCAGTACAGTCCACCGGGTGCGCGGGTCTCAACACACCGAGAAAACTCTCCTACCTCCTGACAAGCCCACATGGCTGCCAGAACGCATCGACCACGTCTCGCCGACATTGCCATAGGTGCTGGAGAAGTCTCGGTGCAGTCCGGAGGCCCGTCCTGACGTCACGCCCTCCTCTACCATCTACCCCGAATGTGGGTATATCGGTAAACCAGCGATGTTGGTCGTGACGGGTGGAAGCCAGACACACCAACACTCCCCTTGGCTGACATAGCCGTCCACGCCAGAACAAATGAACGAAGGCATTGACCAACAACGCATGCCAAAGCACAATTTGCACCAAGCAACCACACACAGACACCTCTGCTACCCACCTAAGGTCTCCCTAGACACTGGCAAATGCTACCAAGTGTCTGGGTCTCAACCATGAGAGGAGTGATGCACACGTGCACAAACCAGTGTAATGCACATCACACACATGTCAGGCGACAAGCGGGTCTCTTCGTGACACTGGAGGTACCAGTGCCCGGGTCTACACCGCTACGAGCAATCCAACACAACAGCATCATCATCTAAACACAGGATCATGTGAGGATCTCCTCGCAACACGGGTGCAACTCACCACGTGTCCGGGTCTCAACCCTTGAGAGCGACCCAGCTCGAATACAAATGCCACACGTAGTATAAACACACACCAAGACACACGATCACATGGTCTCCACGTGACACTTGTACAACCCACCAAGTGTCCGGGTCTCGACCAACAGTGTGCTATCGTCCACATGCAGTTGTGCAGACATGTAGCATGAGCCACACACCGGATGCTGTAGATGCTCATAGCAGAGTATGGACCTAGCCATGCATCTCCCATGTCGTCACGTCAGGTCGAGGTCCACACAACACTCCCCCTGGGCAGATGAACCTGGTAACGATGTCTTCAATGGAGATGCTGATGTCGCAGCCAAATAGATCCAGGGCGATGAGTCATGTGGTGTATCCATCATGCAGAGATAGCTCCCCCTGTCACGTGCGAGACGACTTCCTCCCTCAAAGACGAAGTGGTGTATCCGGCTACGACTCCTCACGTCGCAGCTGCATCACATGGGGTGTACCAGTCTTCGCGTGACTGCCAAGGGTCCCAACTCACAGTCTATCCTATCTCTGCTCTACCGCGATGCATTTGTGTACGCCGGATGAAGGGGAATGGGCGAGCAGCACACGTACGTGGATGAAGTGGCGGAGCTGGCCTCCGATACAGGACAGCACGCCCTAAGGGACAAGGGTGTACTACTAGAGGAGGAGGGTTGGAGCGATGAACCAGATCACCACTCGTGTATGAAGATGACGATGGGGCAGGTGAGTTGGGTGGATGAAGGTGCGTGATGGCTGTAGTAGAAGAAGGAGGAGCGATGATGGGGTCGAAAAGAGCGAGGATGGCGGAAGCCAAAGGCACGCTCACCTCTCCTATGACAGTGTCACCAACGGACGTCACACTCAGAGCTCGTACAAGATCCTCCCCAAGTATAGGTGCGCCAGATGCTGCTAGCGGAAGGTTGCTGCCGACAGCAGTGATGCTCCCCTCCTTTGAGAATTTCTCACGCGCTGCCATCATCTCCCATTGTAGCATGACTATACGCTCCTACAGATCAGCTTAATCTGCCTCAGACATGTCGAGGTGGCCCATGTCAACCTGGTGTAAGATAAACTCTGCCTCACTGGATGCTGTACATGCAGACTGCACAACTTATGAGTACAGCGCCATCTGCATCTCTACTGCTGAAGACGATGGAACTGGTGCTGCTGCATCCTCCTGGGGGTCAACCAAGCTTGCAATTTGCGGAGACGCTAGAACATCGGATGCAACTGCAGGTGTCGCATCCACATCACAGCTCGTGTCTGTCATGCGAGGAGAAAGCGGGCGCATGCCGAGAGAGAAGGAGGAGGAGTTGTCAGAGTCCGTGGAGCATGTGGAAATGTCGTCTGTGCAGGTACTCCCACTCTCAGTATTGATGTGATCAGCAGGGTCACCAACAGGTGAAAACGAGGGGGTAGAACTCAACTCCTGCTGATGAGGTGACTCTATCCACGTGTACAGATCTGCTCCAGTATCCTTGACTACCGCTGTAGTGGACATAGGTGTGCAGGTTTCCGGCTCAACAATGCCCGTCAAGGCGACCAACAAGCGCAACTAGCGCTCACGCACTGTCTCGCCGGGAAGACTGGTTGCTGCCACGTGCTCGATAATGGAGTGAAGACCACCATCTGACTCTGTAATGTGTGTCGCTGCTCCGTCGTGTGCACGGGAGGTAGACTCTGGGAACATAGGTGACTCCTCTTGCTGAAGCTGGTCCTCAGGTAGCGTGGATGACACAGTGAAGCCTGCTGAGTTTGCTGCAGCACATGTCCGAGTGACATCTCTCATAATTGCTGCTTTCAAGAATGCCTCAACCTCAAAAAGACCCGCCTACGGACTCTGCTCATGCACCACGACTGGTGTCGTACTAGCATGAATCTCGTGCACCAACGCCCCAGAGATCCATGTGGAGCATCCCGATCCGCACAATACTCCTGTGCCACTGCCAGGCCGCCACCGGTCAGAGTCGCGAGTGGCACCGCCCAAGCACGCGGCACCTGCACTCCTCCAGATGCAACCTATTACTGTACAACATCTGGCTCCAGCCCCAGCGTAGATGTCAAACTCGATGATATACCTGTCTCAAGCCCTGTACCCTCCGCCGGACTGGTGTGAGCTTGCTGCACATACTCTCCCAAAAGTCCGATAGACGCATCCCGATCCATACGGGACTCTTCTGCCGCCGCTTGGCCTCCACCGGTCGGAGCCGCAAGTGACACCGCCCAAGGACATCGTGCCTACGCTCCTCTTGATCTAACCTGCTGCTGCAGGAGATCTGGATCCAGCCCGGACGTGGAAGTCAAGCTTGATGACATGGAAGTCTCTACCATGAACGCCGTGTCGAGATCGGACTCCACGCCATGTGCTGTCACCGTATCATCTGAGTCTGCCTGAGCTGACGCTCGAGCACCACGGTCCGGCGCGAGTGCGGATCCTGTCGCTACGGTCACATGAGGCGATGCGCGGTGACCACACTCCCCCTAGACAGGTATAGCAACGGAGGCCGAGGAGGTGGAGGATGTATCAAAACCGGCGCGAGCACGGCGTGCAGAGTGCTGACGTCGACGACTCGGGGTCACTCAACTGGAACGACTGAATGAAGACATGTCATTGCGAGGTGGCGTCGTGGTCACAGCGGAGTGGAGGATTGAAAGGATGGTGGCAGCCTGGGACTCGCTGGCAGGTGGAGCTGAAGGTACACCATCGGATGAGGAAGGAGGAGAGGATGGAGGAGATGTGATCAAAGAGGCCGTTGACAAATGAGTAGGAGAAGCACGCTCAGTGACGACGAGGTCACAAAGCTGCTACACTGTCTGCCGTAGGCCGTGGATCTTGGCGAATATGCTTGCCAGAGGTCCAGCTAGGGGATCTACCAACGCCGGCAGATCCGTGTGCTATGGAGGACGCAAGCTCGAACGAGGCTGTAGCCAAGGTGGATGCCAGTCGGGAGGGCGCGTCCGACAGCGACGCCAACCATGACGTCCATCACCATAGTAGTAACAGGCGAACGCGTAGGGCGCCTTCTCAGATGTCCGCGCAGTCATCTCGTGAGCTAGACAATGGATAGGTAACAAGGCACCTACTCCCGCTGGTGAACACCAAGCCACGGGAGAGAATGAGGCCTGTAGGTACTGTCGCTCCTGAAGGTCACAGCGTCCGGGTCAGCAAACGTGACCAGACGGGAAGTGCTGCACTACCACAGCACGCCCGAAGACTACAGTCTGACTAACTGCGGCCACTGATGCTGCTGCCACTAATATAGTGAAGACTGCTCCAAGACGAGAAGGGGTGGCGGCTACAGGTGTGGCTGCTGCTCCAAGCGGTAGACGACCCAGCCCTCGGAGATGGTAAGACTCGAATCCGCCGTCGATCCTACGGAGTGAAGTGCGCGCACAAATCCACGGGCCCCAGGAAGACGCCGGTCTAGCACGCGTCTCGAAGCAGAGATCGCTGCCGACGACAGTCCGCTGTCGGCTGAGAAGGCGAAACTGCTAGCTCTGGCGCAGTCGTCGCACTATGTAGTCTTCGACACTCCATCGCCTGATGCTGCTATTCCGGTTATGAAACCTGCTGCTGTTGTGGCGGTTGTAGTGGTAAGATTCTCCTTTTTCCCTTTTTTTTGCTGTTTTTTTCCTTGCCCTCGACCACCCCCTTTTTTTTTCGTTGCACTCATCCGCCACCTTTTTATTCTCTATATCCCCCTCTTTTTTTCGTCCCTCCTTTTTTTTTTTCCTTTTCCACTTGCTTTCAGGCGTACACCTTTTCATGTGTTTTGGTACTCATGTCCCCCCCCCTTTTTCGATTGCCCCTAAGGTGGGCAAATGGAGAAAACAAGGAAAGGGGGGGGGGAGGTGTCCGGCTTGTCTGGCCCTCCCTCCCGTGTATGCTCGCTCGCTCGCTTGCTGAGCGAGCTAGCAAGCAAATGAGCGGGTGTGCGAGGGAGGGGGGGTCCTGTCCGCCCCTTTGACCTGGCCCCTCCGTCGGTTGGCTGACGGGGCCGACGGGGCCGAGGGGGCCCACGGGGCCGACGGGCCACCTCCAAAGGGCCCCTCAAAGGGGCTCGGCGGTGCCCTCCAAGGGCCCCCTTGAGAAGGGGAGGAAAGGGGAGGGGGTGTGAACGGGGCCGACAGGCCCCCTTAGAGGACCACCCCTCAGAGGAAGGCTGCAAGGCCCTCCTTGGAGCGGCAGCAGCAGCTACAGCGGCAGGTACAGCTGTTGCGGTTGTTGTTTCTGCTGTTGCTGTTGCTTCTGGTGCTGCTGCTGCTCTGCGCAACATTTGCTACTACTGCTCCTGCTTGCTACTCCCGCCGCTGCTGTTGATGCAACTTGCTGCTGCCGTCGATGCTGCTTGCTGCTGCCGCCGTTGTTGTTGCTACTGAACGCTACAGCTGCTGCCGTTGCTGCTGCACGCTGTTGCTGCTACCGCCGCTGCTACAGTGGTTGCTGCTGCTGCTGCTGCTATGTGCTGCTGCTACTGACGCTGCTGTTATAGCGGGTGATGCGCTGCTGCAGCTGCTTTCGCCGCTCCTGCTGCTACTACCGCCACTGCTGCAGTGGCTGCTGCTATTGCTACTTTTGCTAGTGCCGCCGCAGTGGCTAGTGCTGCTGTACGCGGCTCACCGCCCCTATGGCTTTCACGTGCAGTCGCTTTGTGCTCCCTCACGCTGTTGCCGGAGTGGCACCACGTTGCGCGTTCTCTTTGCGTTCCGCCCACTGCTGCTGCTTCTGCTGCTCACACGCCCCCCTGTGCTCCGATACCAAATTGGAAATACTTTAGGGCATGCAGGCCCATGCAGAAACGAACATGAGCTCTGTGTGTGAGTGCGATGCAAGACGGCAAGAATTTGGCTAAGTCTGGAATGCTGAATGTAAAAGAACAAGGAGAGTTTACAAATGAGCCCCTAGTGGGCTTATGTAGAGGAGCCGGCAGCTAGCCGCACCGGGCCCTGTCACCCTTGCTGAACCCAAACAAGTCAGCGGGGAGAACACACTGTGTACACCAAGATAAGAATAAGGGTGGTCTCCTCGAGGCACCGGAACAGCTCTCCGAATGCCCGGGTCACAACCATCGAGAAAATACGAGCATCGCTAAAATATCTCAGAATCTACTTCCAGACATCACGTACGGCTTTCTGAACATCGGAAGCCCTACAACAGCCACTGGGTCTCCTCGTCGCACCGGTACAGTCCACCGGATGCGCGGGTCTCAACACACCGAGAAAACTCTTTCACCTCCTGACAAGCCCGTATGGCTGCCGGAACACATCGACCGCGTCTTACAGGCATTGTCGTAGGTGCTGGAGAAGTCTCGGTGCAGTCCGGAGGACCGTCGTGAAGTTACACCCTCCTCTACTGTATACCCCAAATGTGGGTACATCGGTAAACCAGCGGTGTCGGTCGTGACGGGTGGAAGCCACACAAACCAACAAGCTCCACCCGCCACCCACTCACTCTTGCTCTTCTCACTCTCACATTCCACACACTCCACTGTTTTGACCGCTGTTGGTTCCATTCAAACCACAGTGTTGAGATGCACATGGCCATGTGAGGGAAGTGAGCTGAGACGTTTCTGTTTTGGTACCAAAGCAGGACGAGCCAAAGCTTGTCACGCTGCGCAAGAGAGGCACAGCACGATCCTGGGAGGATCCGCTGACCAGGAGCCGCAGCAACGGCTGAGCTGACCAGCAGCTGCGCGGAGCAGCAGCGGCAGCGGTAGCCGAGTAGAAGTATCAGTCGCAGAGGCAGCTGCGCAGAGCAGCAGCTGCACTAGCAAAGTAGCGGGGCGGCGGTGGCCGCCAGCAACTGCGGCAGCAGCAGCGAGTAGCAGCCGCAGTGACGGCTGCGCGGCCGCAGCATACACGGCTGTTGCACGGAGCAGCAGCCGCAGCAGCTACGGCGTGCAGCAACGAGCGGCAGCCACAGCCAGCAGCTGCTGCATTGGGCGGCTGCCGTAGTTACCACCGCACAGCATAGCCGCCACTACACACCCGCCGTGGCAGCTGTGCAGCCGTAGCACCGGCGGCAGTTGCAGGGAGCAGTAGCTGCAGCCACGGTAGCGGGCAGTAGCGAGGAGCAGCGGTAGCCATAGGCT
Organism: Penium margaritaceum; assembly: GCA_023375785.1. Classification (NCBI taxonomy): domain Eukaryota; kingdom Viridiplantae; phylum Streptophyta; class Zygnematophyceae; order Desmidiales; family Peniaceae; genus Penium; species Penium margaritaceum. Next base: position 39,806 of record SZWC01006422.1, read on the forward strand.
GCGTGAGTAGGCAGCAGCCGCCGGTGCGGTCACGCAGCATCTACAATGTTGGTAGCGTACAGCAGCAGTAGCAGCAGCGATGGCAACAGCAACGACACTCTGCCGTGAGCTCTACTCTCTGGTCTTCCCTTCCCCCTGCTGGCTTGGTTCCCCTCTACTCCTGGGCTGGGTGGGGGTGGTTCAGGTACAACGGTGGTCCCAAACAGCCCCTCCCAGATTTCCCACGCCCACTGGGGCAGGGGAAATGCTGCCGGAATTTTTTCGGCAGCGTGGGAGGGGTCCAGCGACAATTTTCAGGCTGAAAAAGGCCTCTCCTAGATTTTCCACGCACAGTGGGACGGGGGAAACGCTGCCAAAATTTTCCCGGCAGTGTGGGGGGGAGCTACTGGCGGTTTCCAGGCTGAAAAAGGCCTTGACATTGGTCCCACACCCACTGAGGCAGGGTAGACGCTGCCGAACTCTTTCGGCAGCGTTAGTCACCCAATAGCGGTGCCAGTGGCAGTCAGAAACTCACTTGCGGCACTCCACCAGACCCCATGCCTAAGGACGCACCTGCCGGAGTTGGCAGTACCAGCTCCACTGCGAATGCTGGCGCTGCCGCCTCCGGCGTGGTTGGCTACACACCGGTCTTGACGCGGGACAAATCCCTGTCTAGTCCAAACTCGCTGGCACATGGCCTGCGCGAGTTGCGTGAGCAGCAGGCTCAGCAGGCTGAACAGACGTCCGAACAATTGGCTGATCTGTTCAAGTTGTTTCGGGATGCAGGCCAGCCACAACAGCAGTAGTAGCAGCAGCAGAAGCAGCAGCAAGAGCAGCAGTAGCAACAACAACAGCAGGAGCAGGAGCAACAGCTACTCCGCAACGCTGTGCGCAAGGGCAAGATGACTGTCGAGAGTGCCGTTGCCGCTGACGTCGATGCGACTCTAGAAGCATTCGATGCTGAACCATCCGACCAGCTACCCGAGTCGGACTCAGACGCAAGCGATGAGGAAGGCATGTTACGCCTGCACCTCGCACAGCTGGAAAGACGGCGTCGAACCTGCTCAGGGTGTATGGGAGTACCAATCAACAAAGCAGACCTAGCAACATGCCCAAGACAACCGCAGACCTGGCATCCCTAGAGGACCAGCTGCTCCGCATGAGTCTGGGGTTAGAAGAAGGTCCCCCGTCTCCATCGCCAACGCAGGTTGTCCCGGCGGCTTTGCCGACGACGAAGCCGCCCAAGTGGTTTGAGACCAAACCCCCCGCCTATCGATAGGAGGACAGCTACGCCACGTGGGAGCCGCGGTTCCGTATGTGGGCAGTCAGTGAAGGGTGTACCCGTACTACACCATCCAATACCAGATTACAGAACCCTTGCAGGTAGCAACCGCCGCCCGTGCCACCTACGGTCTCTTGAAGGCCGTCTCGGAGGAGTACACCCTCGACTTTGAACCCTTTCTTGGTGATCCTCGCACTGGAGCTGGAGCTGACCCGCTCGAGGCGTGGAAGCTGGCGACCACCCTTTTCGAAAGAGCTACCATGGTGACGGTATCACAGCGTCAGACTTCAACTCCCTTTGTCATGGTGGACATGAGGCGCCATCTTACTACTGGCGACGAGCAATGCGGCTGTACAGGGCCCGGGGGAAAATTGGACCGGGCCAACTCATGGCGTTCAACACCATTAGAATCGGTGTTTGGCGCGAGTATGCCAAGATATTCGACAAATTCAGCTTGAGCAGCCTTCAGGAGATGGCCGACAGGGGCTTCCTCCTGTCGCGGGCCACAAAGCACTTTCTACACTTGGCAGGAGTGGGAGCCGCAAATGACGCCCGTCATGGGGCGTCAGCCGCAGCCGTCACAGCAGTCCAGACATCATGCAGCTTCCCCCCTTCCTCCCTCTCGTCGTCAATGCCGAAGAAAACATTTGAAGCAGCAGCTGGTTCTGCTGTGGCAGTTCAAGGGAAGAAAGGAAACAACAACAGGAGGGGTGGTAAGGTTGGCAAGCAGCAGGCAAAGCCGGCTCGTGAAAGTCACTGGGAGTGCTACAACTGCTGGGGAGCACACCGTTACACGGAGTGCACGCTCCACAAGAATTGGACGAAGATTGCGGAAGGACTGCAACAAGCGTTTGAGCAGCGTGAGTGCGCCTCCGCACACACCACAGCCGCGACCGACATGTAGTCTCCACCAGGAGCTGATGCAGCCGAGGAAAGCGCCAGCGATTTGACAGATCTGGAGCAGCAGCTTGTGACCCAAGCCCGTGACATCGCCGAGCTTTGCCAGATTCTCCGACTCACAACTCAGGGAGGTGCGAGTGCATTGACTGAGCTGAGGGGTTCCACTGTTGGGTCTGTTGAGTCCGTGATGTGTAGTCGTGATGATGGTGGCGGGGCACAGTGCGCCATTGAGTCTATGGAGTCGTTCGTCGCACGTGATGATGCTGGTCTGTCCGCTGTCTTTGCCGCAGTATGTGCAGGTCACGATGACCTGTCCTGGCTTGATGAGTCGCAAGTACGTGTTGCCTGTGCGACGCAACAGTCATCTGCTGAGTCACCCCTGTCAACCGTCTGCACTGTTGGCAGTTGTTCAGTCACGTCGCACGAGCGTGTGACGGATGCCACCTGGATCCTAGATTCAGGTGCCACCCATCACATGACATGTCGTCGCCGTGACCTTGTCGTCCTTGGTCCTGTTGGCTTTTTGAACTCTGTGCGTACGGCTGCTGGGCATGAGGTTCCTGTTTAGGGCGAAGGTGTGGTGCAATTCCATGGGCCGTCTGGGCCGTTTTACATTTCAAACGTGCTATATGTGCCTGGCCTAGAACTCAGTTTGCTGTCTGGATGTGCCTGCACACAGATGGGTCTCACTTTGGCATTCACCGGTGAGGATGCCACTGTCTCCGTTTGCGCCACTGCTGAAGTGGTGCTTCGTGGCAGGGCAGTCAAGGACTTGTACCACGTCTCCAGCTACCCCACATCGACCACCATCACTGCATCCCCCACTGCACGAGTGTTCATGACACGCACACTGTCGCCTGAGCATCAGCGTCTACTACATAGACGCTTGTGCCACGTCCACTTGGATGCTGTAGACCGTCTGATTTGCACCCAACCTGCGCTCGGTCTTGACGCGGCGTCCTTTGAGGCACCGCCCAAGACTGATTGCGTGTAATGCGCGCAAGGCAATATGCACCGTGCCACATACCCTCTGTCTGACTCACGAGCTCTCAAGCCCCTCGAGCTGGTTCACTCTGATCTCCTGGGACCCCTACCTATGGAGTTCCAGGATGACAGAGGGCGTTAAGTCCTGACGATTACGGACGACTTCACCCGCATGCGGTGGGTCTTCAGTCTGCACCTGAAAAGCGATGTTGCACTTGCCATGCGTACATGGCTGGTCATGGCCGAACGCCAGTCCAGCTATACCCTCCAAAACTTCCGTTCTGATCGGGGCGGTGAATACATAGGGGATCTGGACCACTACTTTGCCGAAATGGGCGTGTTTCACAACCTCTCAGCCCCAACCACGCCACAGCAGAATGGTGTATCTGAGCGTTGGAACCGCACCATGGAAGATGCGGTTCGCTCCATGCGGGTAGACAGTGGCATGCCTGAAGCGTTGGCCTTCGAGGGCATGGCCTACATGACATGGGTCTGGAACAAGATCCCTCATAGCCCCCTCCCAAACACACACACACACACACACATACACACACACACACACACACACACACACACACACACACACACACACACACACACACACAC
>SZWC01006422.1:50857-63125 GCA_023375785.1 Penium margaritaceum
GGCCTCAAGCAGTCTCCTCGGTGTTGGAACCAGGAGATCACTGGCACCCTGACTCATGCGGGATATGTACAGAACGAGACAGATCCCTCTCTCTTCATCCGCCGGACGCCTGAGCGGTTCACCGCCATCCTGGTCTATGTCGACGACCTTCTGATCGCGTCTCCTTCACTGGAGGCCGTGAAGGAGGCCAAGGCCGTCCTCCAGACTGCCTATACAATGAAGGACCTTGGTCCTACAGCGGTGTTTCTTGGCATGGAGATTGTACGAGACCGCATACGCCGTACTCTACTACTGCACCAGGCCCGATACGCACGTATTGTGGGGGAGCGCTTCAGCGACCTCCTCGGCGCTGTGCCCACGGCTTCCACACCTCTCACACCCGACGGGCAGGATGCCCTGAAGGTGGATGATCCCACACAGCTGGGGGAGACAATGGATGTGACCCTGTACCTCCGTCTCATCGGATCCCTGATGTACCTGGCCACTACCACACGTCCGGACATCGCATTCGCCGTCAACCTCCGTGCCCAGTGTTCGCAGGCTCCACGTCCTAGAGCCCTTCATGCGGCTGTGCGAGTGGTGCGATACATGGTCTCCACATCGTACCTCGGACTCTACTTTCGCCGGTAGTGTTCGGTGGTCCTTGACGGCTACACTGATAGCGACTGGGCTTGGAGCCTAGACAGACGCAGTCGCACCGGTTACGTGTTCCTGCTCGGTGGTACCGCTGTGTCCTAGCACAGCGGGAAGCAGGGCTGCATTGCATGTAGCTCATCGGAGGCAGAGTATGTCGCTCTGGGTGCAGGGGCTGCTGAGGTGGTATGGCTGCAGCGCCTGTTCCTTGAGCTGGGTCACTCTGTACCTGCCATTGTGCTTCATTGCGACAACCAGAGTGCTCTTGCCATTACGGAGAACTCTGGTGTCTTCCATGCTCGCACGAAGTACATTGCAGTGGAGCATCACTTTGTGCGTGACCTGGTGGAGCGACACGTGATCTCTGCCATTTGGGTTGGCACTGACATGCAGTGTGCTGACTTCTTGACAAAGGCACTAGCACGCGGAAAGTTCCTTGTGGCCATTCGTTCTGTCGGGCTTCGCCCCTTGCGTGAGAGTGGTTGAGTGTGGGGTGTTCTGGTGGCCATTCGTTCTGTCATTGCACGCGTTGTTGTACTCGTTTCAGTGCTGCACGTGTATGGACATGCGTACCATCGGGTCATGGGGGAGTGTTGTGATTTGTGACGTTCCTGTCGACTTGTATAGTTTATTGTGACCACTCGGCCGTGTCCATACTTGTACAGATCCATGATGCGGACCCAGGCGATACCAGTGCGTCATATGGTGGCGGACTACCAGCTTGGAGCTGACCGACGACCGTTCCAGAGCTGTGGACGCTACCCGGGACTTCCTGCACTTTTTTTGAAGCACACAGGACTTTATCGGTGGACTGGCCGTGGGCCCGATTTGCATGTTTTGCATCGTGTGTCCACCGTTTGATGCCGGATGTATGCATGTGACCAGTCGTAGCGTCCGGCTTGTGATCCTGCACGTCTAGGTTCAGACGGTGTAGCGTTCTGACATGTGTGCACAGAGTTACAGCCAAAACAGTGGTTTTAGGCCGGTTTTTGGACAGATTTTGCACTGCCGCATGCGACACCCGCCATGCGCCGCGGCAGGTTGTGGACCTGTCATTTGTCATCTCTCTCTGTAAATGCTATTGAAGCATTCAGACACTTTGCCTTGTGTCCCCTAGTCAAACTCTTGCCGTTGCATGCACGACTTGTGACTATCGTCACCGTCTGATCAGGCACTGACGTCTAGTCAACGGAAGTGTTGCTAGGAAGCTTCCTTTCATCTTCTCACTCCCATTGTTGCTCATTCTTCATTCCTAATCAGTTACTTTCAGTTTTCAGCTGCTTTCTGGCGCTAACACTGGCGCGCGCGTGTCTGAGTAACAAACCCAGAGCTTCCAGACTTGGACTCTAAAGCAACCGACTGAGGGGGCAGCAGACTTAAGCAACGAGCGTGGAAGCCCGCACGTTGCATCAACAACGCTGCTGCTCCAACTTGCTGCCTCGGTTTTCTAGCTGTGGACCATGCATCCTAGGCGTCAAAGCCGGGTGTAAGATTGGCGCGAGCCACATCATGTTGAGTTGTGCCTCAGAGCATGGTGTGATTAGAATTTGCTTCGCAAGCATTGGAGTGACACAAACAGGGAGACATGCTTGTGGTCGACGTGGTTATCCTTGTATTGATATGCATGCCTAGGCAGGGGTGTTGGTGTTGAGCACCGTGTTGCTGATCCTGCAGTGCCACACTCTCGGTTGTACGAGAGTGAGAAAACCAAGGCGGCACATTGCTGACTGGATCCGTTTGACCGTGGGGTGGCAGTCAGACCCCACGTCGAGTGTTCCACACGGTTGGCCCAGTCGACCAGCCGCAATCACCTCATTCCCTCGGTATTCCCATTCGATGATGACTCTCACTCGCTTTTCTCTCAAGAACTCCGACTCCTTGAGCTTGCCACCGCCATGGCTCTAGAGTGTACCAATGTAAACCTTTGGCGCTAACAGGCTTAAGCCGGTAGGTTTTCACTGTTGTGTTTTGTGTCGTTCCTGTACAGTTTACTGTGACCACTCGGCCGTGTCCATACTCGTGCAGATCCCTGAGGCGGGCGGCCCTGGTGGCACCGGCGCGACGACAGGCGGCGGACTACCAGCTGGGAGCTGTTCGACCACTGTACCAGAGCCCCAGATGCCACTGGGACTCTCTGTTGTGTCTTCTACATCTTGCAGGAGTTTTTCGGCGGACTGGCCATGAGGCCTATTTGCATGTCTTTACATTGTATGTTCACTGTCTGTCGTTGGATACATGCATGTGACCAGTCGTAGCGTCCGTCTTTTGATTCTGCATGTCCAGGTTCAGACGGCGTAGCATTCTGACATGTGTGCGCAGAGTTACGGCCAAAACAGTGGTTTTGGGCCAGTTTTAGGACAGCTCTTGGACTGCCGCGTGCGACATCCACTGTGTGCCGCGGCAGGTATTTATGCCTTGGACCTGACATTTGTCATTTCTCTCTGCATATGCTATATTGAAGCATTCTGACACTTTGCCTTGTGTCTCCTAGCCAAACCCGTGCCGTAGTGTGTACGACCTGTGACTGTCGTCACCGTCTGATCAGGCACTGACGCCTAGTCAGCGGCTGCGTTGCTAGGAAGCTTCCACGCATTTTCTCTTGGTATCAGAGCAGTGAGACAGTTCTCACTGAGCTGCGCAGCAGAGACGCAGTAGAGCAGCAGCAGTGAGAGTCACCGTTGCAGCAGAGTTCCTGAGGCCTGTCGGAGACAGCCGGTCGCCGTCTACGCAGCCCCACCCACCACGTGAGATCGCAACAGCAGAGGCAGCAACAGCGTTGTGCACCGCCACGCAAGGTGCATGGCGGCTGCAGTGAGTGCAGCCGCCCCTCCCACAGCCGCAGCAGCAGAGCAGCAGCAGCAGAGGCGGCGGTAGCAGCAGCGCAACAGCAGCGACCGTAGCAGCATCGGCGGCAGCAGCAGCGCAGTAGCAGCAGTGGCAGCAGCAGCGCAGAAGCAGCGGCGGCAACAGCAACGCAGCAGCATCAGTGGCAGCCACGGCGGCAACAGCAGAGCAGCAGCAGCAGTAGCAGCAGCAGCAGCGTGGCAGCGGCAGCAGCAGCAGCGCGCGGCGGCGGCAGCGAGCAGCAGCCGTAGCGCGCAGCAGCAGCAGCAGCAGCGCAGCTGCTGCTGCCACCGCTGCATCCGCAGCTACAGAGCTGCTGCAGCAGCTGACAGCGCAGCTGCAGTAGCAGCTAGGCGGAAGCTGCTGCGCAGCTTCCGCGCAACGTCCGCGCAGCCGCCGCGGAGCGGCTGCACGCGCGTGCAGATTTGCGAAAAGAAAAAAAAAAAGAAAAAAGGGGGGGAGACAAGCCGACGTCACCAATTTTTGCTTGCTGACGTCATCAGTCGTGCTGACGTCATCAGTCGTGCTGACGTCAGCAACCACCTGCTGACGTCAGCACCATACTTAGTGAAAAGTTTGGCCGGACGGTCAAAAGTTGCCAGCGTTTCAACTCCTCGAGAAACGCTAAGGCTTTTCAAATCCGACTAACTTCATCCGTCGCCCCATACTGAGCGGCGACATGAGCCTCTCCGACAGCAAGGAGAAGGGACCAGGCGATCCCTCCTCCTCCTTGTCTGGCGTACTGAGTCCACGCTCGCAGGCCATTGAGGACCTGCGCAGCTAGCAGAATGAGATGCGTCGTCTCTAGAGAGAGCAGACTGACGCTATCCGCACGCTGACCGAGCTTCTGCGCGCTCAGTCCACGGCTCCTCCGCGGATTTCTAAGGGAGCTGCCGGAGTTGCGGTCTCTACCCAGCATTTGGTCCAGGCGCCTGTGACAGGTGCTCCACCTGACCCACCACCTGCCGACCTCCTTGATGATGAGCCACTACACGATGAGCCATTCATGCCAGGCATCACGGATGATTCCCAGGAGCAGGAGATTCGAGTTCTCCAGGAGCGCCTTCGTCAGCTGCAAACGGGTACCTGACCTCCACCGGTTTCCTTGATACGATCATCACCTGACTACCCTGGCGATCACCCTCTCCGAGGAGTTTTTCCCGTCTCTCGTCCTCCTCAGCCTGCGGTTGCTCTCCCCACGGAGCGGCAACCGAAGGACTTTGAGGCACCTAAGGACTTTGAGGCACCACCTCCATGGTACATCAGCGAGGATGGTTTCGACTGCTGGGAGATCCTGTTTCAGGTGTGGGCTACATCTGAGGGAGTGTGGCCTTACTACCACAGCCCGTACCAGTCTACAGACCCAGCACAGGCACTGACAGCAGCCCGGGCCATGCGCGGACTTCTCTACGCCATGCCACGCGAGACTGTCGTCGACTTCCGCCCCTTCCTTGGCGAGGCTGGCACAGGCACCGGCGCCGATCCCCGCGGAGGCTGGGATCTGGCATTATCCCTGCTGCCCGCAGAGACGCATGCCACTCGTACGTCACACACTCGTGCTTTCCATTTGCTTCGTCAGGGGCCTGGGAAGTCTGCAACGGATTACAGGCGACGCTCCATGCGTATCTACACGCGGCTGGGGTCCTCAGGAGGCACACAACTGTGGGCGCTTCAGACGATTATGCTCGGAGTTCGCCTTGAGTACACTGACATCTTCACACGGTACAGCGACGCTGCCCTCGAGCCTTTCTCAGCCACTCTGCAGCTGCTCCCTTGGGCGCATCAGCTTTTCCTCCAGGTGACTTCAGCCCGTGAGGTAGTAGTAGCGCATCAGGAGACCTCCCTCGCTGCAACAGTCGTCGCATCCCCACCATCTTCCCTCCTGCAGTCACCCTCATCCACCTCCACCATGACTAACTCATCTTCCTCCTCCTCTTCGACCCCGTCTACATCCACGCAGACACAGGGCGTTGCAACAGCCGCCCAGGGGAAGAAGAAGAATAGGAAGCGTGGATCAGGTCAGCAGCAGTCGTCATCCAGTGGTAGCAGTGGCCGCTCTGTGCACTGCTACAACTGTGGAGGCGCCCATCGCCATGATGACTTCTGGACGTCGACGTCGACGTCCACGTCGGACGTCGGTACGTCGGACGTCGGCACTTGTCATTCCACGTCGATGTGGGTCGGCCAAGTCGGTTCACCCTTTGACAGTGGAACACAGTGCCATGACCAAAACGTCAACTAGTTTTCCATACTGGCGACGTATGAACCAGGAAAACGTGATTACCATGCAAAAACCAACATTTGTCTCCCAAGTGTGGCCACCTTCTCTTGCTTGCCATGGTCGTTCATAGCCATCCTGTGACATTTTTTAAGTCTCATGTTCACATCTTATTTCCTTGCAAGCTTAGATGCAGTGGACATAGCTTTTCAACATTGCTTTCCATGTTAACTCAAAGCTATCCTGTTACACATTAATTTGTAGGAAGTTCAACAGAAGAGGCAAATGAATTGGAGATAGTTTTTTTTAAGGAAACATGCATTGCACATGACATCAAGTGCCCCTACAATTCCTCTTTGGACGCTGTCCAGAGGATTTCCCTGCCTTGGCTGCTGAAGACTGCCCTGCCCTGGCTTTTGGTGGAGCAACATCAGCTGCTCTACCACCTGCCCTAGCTGATGAAAGCACAGTCAGCCCTGACTGTCCAGTGGTGGGTCCTGCACTGGGTCCAGTGGTGGCAACCTCCACTACATTTGCCTCCAAATCTTTTCGCTTCCTCACTCCCGTGTGTAGGATCCTGGACACTTCCTCCTCAACAGTCTTGAGAGCATCGTCTTCATCCTCCCCAGCTACTTCCTCTTCATCTTCCGCCCCCTCACTCTCCTGATCATCCTCCAACTCCTCATCAGAGGAGTGCTCATCATCTTCCTCTGCTTCCCCCGTCCCCGCGTTGGCTTTAGCCCCTACCCCGCCTTCGTCTTCACCATCAATGCCCGCCTTTGAGATCAGTGGATCCCATTCCACCACGTCAGAGTCATCATCAGCTGCCTCTGCCTCTACTTCCCCATCGTCCTCACTTTCACTCTCTACTCCTTCTTCCTCCACCAGCTTACGCAGATCAGCCGTCAGCTGCTTCGACTTCTTCCGCCCGTACAACCGCGTCAGGCGGACGTTCACCCGCACCAGCAGTTCCAGTGTCTTCACCTTCAGCCTGTTCCTCCTCGCCGTCTGCACCAGCTGATGCTTGCTGAATACACGCTCGTTGTCAGAGGAGCTGCAAGGCTGAGCAAGGAGGCGCATGGCAAATGCACGAAGCACGGGCAGACTAGTGAGGAACCGTGCGTGCCACCTAAATGCAGGCATGTCGCCTGCAATGACCTGCTGCTTTGGCTTTCTCCACGTCCCGTGCACGACTGGGCTCAATGTCACAGGTCACGCGCGTGTTTTCAAACCCTTCAAGCTCCCTGCTCAGCTGCTCTTGGTCCTTCTCGGGCACCAGGGAGTTCACCACTGTGTTCCACGCCTCGATCATTTTCTTGTCCCCGTCGAATTTATGCCCGAAGTGCTGTGGGTGGACTCGTCGGGCGGCTGCAAACACAGGGCAGGACATCTGGTTAGTCCATCTGCTGCTGAGCCGCTCCAGTGCAAATTTGACCCAGGCAGGATTGCATGGAGCACGGCGTCGGCCACGAGCCACACCGAGCTTCCTGATCTCGTCAGTCGTGTCCAGCAGTGTCTCGTACACGATTCCTGCCGTGCCACCTGCGGCGTCAGCCTTGCGCAGTGCAATGACAAGTGGGGACATTAGCTTCACCATGGCCTTGACCTGCACCCAGAAAACTCCCATCTTCACAATCCGACGGGCCTCTTTCTTTTTTGCCTTCCAACCTGCATCCTGCCCAACCCCATCTCCTTCCACTTGGCACTGGAAATCATCTTCTACAGGAAGTCACGCATGCTGAACAGGCGCTCAAGCATTCTGTGCACAGAAGCAAAGCGTGTAGCAGCAGCTGGCAGCAGAACCCTCCCTCCTGACCCAACCTTCAACCAGGAGCACAGAAGATCCTTGTTCCTGAAAAATGTGACAACACGCTCAGCCTTGCTAATCACTGACTGGCCCCACTCAGTCTTTCCCACATCTTTCAACACCAAATCCAGACTGTGAGCAACACAGTGCGCAAAGAAGATGCTTGGATACTTTTTCCTCAAGGCCTCCTAGGCCTTCTTATTCGCTGAGGCATTGTCGGTGAAGACGAGCACCACCTTTTCCGGCCCGACATGCGTTATGGCCTGGTCAATGACCGCGGCCACGTGATTGGCATCTCTCACCAACCCACTGCCATCGCGAGAGAAGAGGTGGGCCACCCCTTCAGCGTTGGTGGCCATGGCGGAATAGATGGGGCAAATCTGAATATCAGACCATTCATCCACGCCCAGACTGACGCCAAACATCTCCCAGCCATCGCGAAGAGGTGCTTCCATCTCCTCTAGCTCCTTGTCCAGCTGCGGTAAGATGACCTCGGTGACCCTGTCCTTGCTTGGCAGCCTGAAGCTCGGGTTTGTGCGCCTGGCATCCTCCACGAGCTCCAGCACGACCCGCTCCCGGCAGAAGGATATCGGCAGAGCAGCTTTGGCCATGACTTTGACGATGCTCTTCTGGCACTGGCTGTTGTACGTGTTGGCAAGGTGGTCACTCATGAGTGTCTGCTTCGTGGAGTTGAGACTTGCAGCAGGCAGGGGGGTAGTGAGCAAATCTGGAGCAGCAAGCGGGGTCCGAGAGGTCCCCTCTGAGCCTGCAACCTGGCTCTGCTCCGCATCCACTTCTGCTGCTGTCTTTGCAACGCCTGCTGCTGCCCGCATCTCCTCCCGCTTCCTCTACTCGGTCATCTCGACCCAGTTCACAGGATTGGCATTAGTGCCCCATGCAGCTCCCTGACCTTTAAACAGCTTCTCATCAGCACCGGTGAATGATTCGTTTGGTAGGGGAAGAGGGGGAAGGCCAAGGATGGCACGGGCAGCCGGAGGTGCCACCTTACATTTGGTGATGTTCGGGATCGGTGCCCCGAAGTGGCCTTGGATGCCGTCAGCACCACCGGAGAAAGTGCCACCGCAGCCACCGCAGTAGAAACCAGGATAGCCACCAGCCGTAGGTACGGGACGGACGAACTTTCTCAGAGTGCGGGTGAGGAAGTCGCCTGTTAGCACGGGGAGCCTTGTGGTGCTGGCGGCTGCCTGTGCACACGTTGCAGACTTGGTGCCGCCAGCCATGGTGAAATGGCTGTGCTGGCGACAGAGCCTGTGGTACTGCCCCAAGGCAGTGCAAAAAGAGTGGAACAAAATGAGTGTCTAAACTGTACATATGGCGACGGGCTTGCTGAATGAGTCGAAACACTGCACCTGGACTACACCAAAGAGTAGGCAGGGGGGAGGGGGGGTCGATGCGCAGGTTGCTGTAGAGAACATCTGCCTTCCCAGCCTGGCATGGATTCCATGCCTGGCTGGAGCCCGATGAGTCAATGTCCTGCATGCCGATTGGGTGCTTGAAGACAGCAACCAATCAACATGCATAGAACACGTTGTTTCCCATCAGATACGTTGTGTAGCCGTGCATTTTGGCGGCATGCGGACCAGGCTTATCGTGGGAATGTCGCCGACATTCCTGCCAATAAGGCTGGTGCTCTCGGTCGGTCTTGAACCGGCCCTGTCCGGGATTTCTGGTTTTGCAAGGCAGTCACGACGAGTTGACGTGGACGTTGACGTGGACCGACGTTCCGACTCCGCCTTGACCCCGGCAAGTCGGAAGTCAAAGTCTACATGGGCCCATCGCTACACCGAGTGCCAGCAGCCGCTTGACCGGGCGCGGATCACCCGTGGGCTTCAGGCTGCTCATGCCCTTCGTTCCACGTCCGGCTCGTCACCCGCACCCTCCTCGGGACTTGCGGCGGCCACGACTGCAGCTGTTCCTATGTCCTCACCGGCGAGCAGCAGCGATCCGGACCCACGCGACCGCACCATCGCCGAGCTTTGTCATCTTCTGGCGCTTCGTTTTCAGGAAGGTGCGAGTGTGTTGTCATCGTCGGGTGGTTCACAGACTGTTTTTTCGTCCGTTCCCGTGGCTCGTGATGACGCGTGTGGGGGAGCACAGTCAACATGTGATGATGATGGGCCTGACTGCACTGACTGGATTCATGAGTCTCATCTTCGTGATGTACGTCGTTCCTCCCCACTGACGGCTCAGCGTCCCTCTGATGCCGAGTGTTCCATTGCTCGTTGTACAGTGACGTCCACCAGTCGTGACTCCAGTGGCACTTGGATCATCGATTATGGGGCCACCCATCACATGACGTGCCGTCGTAGTGACTTTGTCGTACTCGGTCCTGTCACGACTGTCCGTTCTGTTCGTACAGGCTCTGGTCAGTCCTTGCCAGTCCACGGTGTGGGGGTTGTATGTTTCGATGGTCCGTCTGGCCCCTTGTATCTTTTTGACGTGTTGTTTGTGCCTGATCTTGAGCTCAGCCTGCTTTCTGTGCGTGCCTGCACTCTGATGGGTCTCTCTGTGGAGCATACCGCTGATTCAGCGACTGTGACTGCTACTGACACCCGTAGCATTGTCCTACGTGCTTCAGTCATAGATGATTTGTATCGTATCGCTTGGCCCTCCTCCCCTTGCTCTCCATCCTCATGGGTCGCGTTTTTGTCACTGTTGTTCTATCCACGGAACACCAGCGGTTGCTTCATCGTCGTCTGTGTCACGTGGGCTCCGACACTGTGTTGAAGCTCATTCACACACAGCCTGCTCTTGGTCTTGACGTGGCTTCTTTCGAGAAGCCACCCAAGACCGACAGTCATTTCTGCGCTCAGGGGAGGATGCACAGGTGCACCTACCCTGACTCGCGTTCCCGAGCGCTTAGGCCTCTCGAATTGGTCCACTCGGACCTTCTCGGTCCTCTTCCGGTCGAGTCCCTGTCCGAGAGGGGCCGGCTGACTGATGACTTCACTCGCATGCGGTGGGTCTACAGTCTGCGTAAAAAAAGAGTGACGCCGCCCTTGCGGTTCGGCTCTGGCTCGTGATGGCTGAGCGTCAGTCTCAACACATGCTACATACCTTTCGCTTGGATCGCGGCGGCGAGTTCCTTGGTGAGATGGACTCCTTCTTTGCTGAGCACGGGATTTTTCACCAAGTCTCCGCTCCTGCTACTCCACAGCAGAACGATGTATCTGAGCGCTGGAACCGCACCATGGAGGATGCGGTTCGCGCCATGCGGTCTGAGTGCGGTCTCCCGGAGTCTTTCGCCTTCGAGGGCTTCGCCTACATGACTTGGGTCTGGAACCGCCTCCCGCATGGTCCACTTCCGGACCATGTTACACCGTACGAGCTCTGGTTTGGCCACCGTGCTGACCTTCGTCTCGCTCGCGTCTGGGGATCCCTGGCCTCCGTGTGGTACACCGAGGACCAGCAAGCGTCCAAGGTCTCCTCTCGGGATCGCTTGTGTGCCTTCATTTGCATCTCCCCTCGGTCGAAGGCCTGGCGCTTTTGGGACCCCACTCGCCGTCGCGTCATTGAGTCCCGTGACGCGCTGTTTTTTTAGTCACTCACATACCGTGACCTGACTTCGATCACAGCCCTCTCCGCAGCCCATGTCCCTTCCTGTGAGAGTCCTCGGCGGATGGGGGAGACTTCTCCGTGGGCGACCATCCCTCGTCCGGCTTATGTGTCCGCTCGAGCCCCCTCTCGATCTCCAGCCCTTGATGATCCGGCTATCATTGCCGTCGGTCCAGAGATCTCGCCTGTACAGCCTGTTTCACACCCCACACGTACCTCTTCTCTCACGCCTCCTCCTCCACCATCACCTATGTCTACCGGCACCCCTGCTCCTCTGTCTGACCCAGTCTTACCCACTCCAGTTCCTACGTCGGTTGACACTCCTGCCTCAGTGTCCGGACCAGCCTTGCCTGCTGTCACACTCAGCCCCGTGTCTCTCACACACTCATCTCCTCGCTCGGCATCTCCGGCTGCCTCATCCCAGCCCTCACCCGCTGTGATCATACCTATTCCTGTGGTCGTACCTGTCCCTGAGCCTGAGCTGCGCCCCTCGACCTCCGGTTACTCCCGTGAGCCCGGTGGCCGCCTTCGACCACTAGACTCCGGAGCTCAGCGAGCGTCGGGTTCCTGACCCAGGCGTTCCACTCGCAGCATCGCGAGCGGTGATCCAGGCACAAAGGACTTAGGCTTGAGTGCCCGTACCGAGCTTTCACAGGTACATCCAGCGTGCCCTGTAGGGCACGACCTGGTCACTCGCGGGTTCCACATCGCCTGTGACACAGCAGCTGATCTCGTGGCCGTCAGGCCCGACACTGAGGCGTGTGCACTCGCCACGCAGAGTTCCCCCTCTATGGCGCCTGACCCTGGCACATTGAGGGAGGCTCTCTTGTCGGAGGATGCCGATGCCTGGCGTGCTGCTTGCGAGGATGTGCTTCGCGCTATCCGAGAGCACAGAGTCTATGAGCTGGTGGACCTTCCCCCTGGGAGGAAGGCCATTCAGGTCAAGTGGGTCTTTCGCAAGAAGGTGAAGCCGGATGGCTCACTGAACACTACAAGGCCCGCTTGGTCGTCAAGGGGTACTCTCAGATTGAGGGAGTCAATTACACTGACACCTTTGCCCTTGTCGGCCGCATGACCTCAGCTCGAGCTCTGTTCGGTGTAGTGGCTCAGCATGACTGGGAACTACACCAGATGGATGTGAAC
Source organism: Penium margaritaceum (assembly GCA_023375785.1). Lineage (NCBI taxonomy): Eukaryota > Viridiplantae > Streptophyta > Zygnematophyceae > Desmidiales > Peniaceae > Penium > Penium margaritaceum. The sequence continues at coordinate 63,079 of SZWC01006422.1, forward strand.
AATGCGTTCCTCCATGGCTCTCTGGATGAGGAGATTTACGTGGCTCA
>SZWC01006422.1:82903-95420 GCA_023375785.1 Penium margaritaceum
CTCTCTCTCTCTCTCTCTCTCTCTCTCCGCTTCTCACACACCAGATTACGATAACTTCTCCATCTTCAAGGTGTTAGTGTTAATCACTTTACTGGGCTGGGTGGGGACCTCTTCTTTCCTGCTAATCTGTATGTTCCCGACTTAAAGACCAACTTGTTTTCTTTGACCATCTTGGGCAACCAGGGCATGGACTTTGCATCTAGCTGTGGCATTGACACAGTCGCCATCTCTCCTCAAGTAGAGTTATCATTCCTGCGCTCCAGTATGACCAGCTCTTTCGTGTTCCTCTCTCTCTTGATCTCTCTCTCTCTCTCTCTCTCTCTCTCTCTCTCTCTTATTGTCTTCCACTACATGTACTCTTTTCAATCTAGCTTCCTCTCTATCACTCAAGAAAATGCAACATTGGCATAGCCGCTTTTGTCACATCCACACTGCTTCATTACCTGCATGCTATGCATGCCGCTTGTGACTGGTCTTGACATTGATACATTTCCCACTCCATGTTCCACAGTCTGTCTCCACTATGCTCTAAGAAAAACACACTGCTCCTCCTTTAGCACTACTGATTCTGTACCCTCTCACTCACTTGACCTTCAACANAGCTGTGGCATTGACACAGTCGCCATCTCTCCTCAAGTAGAGTTATCATTCCTGCGCTCCAGTATGACCAGCTCTTTCGTGTTCCTCTCTCTCTTGATCTCTCTCTCTCTCTCTCTCTCTCTCTCTCCCTCTCTCTCTCTTATTCTCTTCCACTACCTGTACTCTTTTCAATCTAGCTTCCTCTCTATCACTCAAGAAAATGCAACATTGGCATCGCCGCTTTTGTCACATCCACACTGCTTCATTACCTGCATGCTATGCATGCCGCTTGTGACTGGTCTTGACATTGGTAGATTTCCCACTCCATGTTCCACAGTCTGTCTCCACTATGCTCTAAGAAAAACACACTGCTCCTCCTTTAGCACTACTGATTCTGTACCCTCTCACTCATTTGACCTTCAACATGCTTATGTCATGGGACCCCTTACCCATAACTTATCTTGGGGGCCTGGGCTGCTATGTCTCGTGTCTGACCAACGTTTTCTCCCATTACTATTGGATGTTTGCTCTTTTTCTCAAAATCAATGACAGCAACACTTTTAGTCATGTCTTCCTCTTCTAAATGGGCTTGTCATCGCCAGCTCCACATGTTTTGATGTGGTTGTTGTGGTGAGTTCATTGCTCCCACTTTCTGCTTCTTGAGTCAAAGGGTGTGTGCATGGAGCCATCTGCTCCCTACACACTGCACCAAAATGGTGTTTCTGAATGTTCAAATTGCACCTCCGTTGGCATGGCACGTTCTCTTCTGTCTACCTCTAGTCAGTCTTTGCGTTTTGCTTATGAATCCATTGAATACATGGATTGGGTTTGGAATCATGTTCCTCATGGCCCGCTCCCTTGTCATGTCACACACGGTGGATTGGTCGTCATGCTCATTTCCATCTTGTACATATCTGGGGCTCTATTGCTGCCGTGTGCCTGTCCGATGACCATCGTGAGGGCAAGCTGGCCCCTCGTGGTAGTCCTTACATCTTCCCTTGAGTCTCTCTTTTCTCAAAAGGATGGCACGTCTTGGATCATAACCAACTTTGTATAATTGAGTCTCGCGATGCCTTTTTTTTTTTCAATGAGCATGTTGTGAATGGGCCTTTCAACCCCCCACCGGGAAGGTAAGCTGTCCGGACCAAGTTTGTTTATTGTAGAAAGCTGAACCTAGAAAGCTTGATCAAGCAATACAAAGCTTGCCTCAAGGCCAAGGGATCCTCAAAGATCCCTGAACCAAGTGCTTTTACTCCAGTGGGACGGTGCATCACCACACAGGCTCTCCTTAGTATTGTTGCTCAACATGAAAGGGGACTCAAGAAAATGGGCGTGAACCATACCTTTCTTCATAGCAACCTTGATGAAGAGATCTACGTGATCCAACCTCTTGGATTTACTGATGTTACCAACAAGTTATGACGGTTGTGTAAGGCTTTGTACTGCCTTAAGTAGTCACCATGGTGTTGAAACCAAAAAACCATGTCTACTCTTGAGAAGAGTGGTTATTGTACAATTACAGTTGATCCTGCATTGTTTCTCAGTGCACCTTGTATCCCACTTGTGGCCACTCTTGTGTGCATTGATGATCTCGTCATGGCATCCCCCAGAATGGCTGTTATTCAGTCAGTCAAGATTCTCTTCCAATCAACATACAAGATGAATGATCGCAATCTAGCAAACATCTTTCTTGGCATGGAGCTTGAGCGTGGCAGTTCAAAGCACTCATTGCCTGTTAATTAGGTTGCATACTCGTGCAGCCCAGGGGAGCACTTTGTCTCCCTTCTCTCCACGGACGTCACGACTTCGAGGCCAATGAATCCAACAGCCCAGATACTAGTGAAGTCACTAGATGTCTCCAAACTTGAAGAGACAATGAATGTGACAGACTACATGTGTGTGATTGGATCACTCATGTGCCTTGCTGCCAATACTCGTGCAAATGTAGCCTCCAGTGCTCCAGAGAGCGACATCTTGAGGTTTTCCTGCGTGTAGGATGCTCTGCACTATCCATCCTATGCATGGGAGTGTACTCTAGGATGCATCTATCAATCATGGTCGATTGTTTTGTAGACAGTGATTGGGTCCATGATTTAGACGCTCGTAGTTGTACAGCTACATTTTCTTCATTTATATGACTGATTCCTGAAAAGGTGACAAACAAGGGTGTGTGAGAAGGAGTTGAAGCAAAGCTGAGTATGTTTCCCTTGGTGTATGTATTTTTTAGGATGTTTGGTTGTCTTGCTTGCTGCAGCAATTGCACATGCCCATTCGTTGCACCATTCCACGTCGTGATAATCATAGTACAAAATCCATTTATGAGAATGATGGCATGCACTATTTATGCACAAAGCATGAATGTCGAGCACCACGTTTTCGTGAGTGAATTTTTACCAAATGTTTTTGGGTTGTTTAGGAGATACACACTCACAGCTAGTTGAATTTCTCACAAGTTCGCTCAGTACAAATTTCTTAAAGCATTGTGTTCACGAAGTTTGCCTCGCTTGTCCCATGGCATCCGGTGATCTGTGCTCTCTATGTTTATACTATATGTTTTGAACTGGTTTGTTGTGGCATGTGAATGCTATGACTATGTGTCCTAGGAGACTGTTTATGTTTTTGGTTCAGTCGGTAGTCCATCAAACCTGTAATGCCCTCTTCTATTGCTCGGCATGCTCAAGTGCTGACTTACCAACACACTATTCACTGTCCACTAGACTCCACGGACACACGGGTCTTTGCAGAAGTGTAAAACAACATGGCTGCCACACAAACCAAGTGGCCCTGTGAAGCAATGACTCTTACAAGTTCTACATCGTTCAGGTTGTCTTCAGCCACTTGGATACCATAGGGCCAGTGCTAATGGGCCAGGAGGCAGCTCATTGAATCATTTCATGTACATTGTTGTTGTAGAAACCACACATGCTATCTTGCCCGCATACACTTATGAATAATGTGGATTACATTTCATGCTTAGTTGGTTTTGTGGTTGCTTAGGGAAGTTGCCGGGTTTTTTCAACAACCGCTCTCGGTTTTGTTCTCATGAGGAGGTCAGGTTAGACCCCAGGGGTGGCGACAACCACTCCTCGTGTGTGATGCGCGAGGTAGGATTTGCACACCGGCTTAAATTCTCGCTCCATCCAACTGCACCTTACTCGCTTCTTACATTATCTAAGTGAGCTTGCAACAAATCCATGGCATCTCCCTCTCTCCCACTTTCTCATTCTCTCCCTTGCTCTTGTTCCCTCACATCATTCCACAAACTACAGCTACATTATGCATGCACAGGAGACTGAGTGTTGTGAATGCGCTAGATCTCTGTCGCACAATATAGGTCACAGAAAGAGAGAGAGAGAGAGAGAGAGAGAGAGAGAGAGAGAGAGAGAGAGAGAGAGAGAGAGAGAGAGAGAGAGAGAGAGAGAGAGAGAGAGAGAGAGAGATCGTGCTAGGGTCATGATGCCGGATTTTTTCAACAAATGCTCTCGGTCCAGACCTCATCAGATATTCTGATGAGGTCTGGATAGACCCCAGGGGTGGCGACAACCACTCCCCGTGTGTGATGCGCGAGGTAGGACTTGCACACCGGCTTTAATTCTTGCTCCATCCAACTGCTGCTTACTCGCTTGTTACATTGTCTAATTGAGCTTGCAACGAATCCATGGCATCTCCCTCTCTCCCACTTCCTCGTTCTCTCCCTTGCTCTTGTTTCCTCACATCATTCCACGAACTACAGCTACATTATGCATACACAGGAGACTGAGTGTCGTGAATGCGCTAGATCTCTGTCGCACAATATAGGTCACAGAGAGAGAGAGAGAGAGAGAGAGAGAGAGAGAGAGAGAGAGAGAGAGAGAGAGAGAGAGAGAGAGAGAGAGAGAGAGAGAGAGAGAGAGAGAGAGAGAGAGAGAGAGAGAGAGAGAGAGAGAGAGAGAGAGAGAGAGAGAGAGAGAGAGAGAGAGAGAGAGAGAGAGAGAGAGAGAGAGAGAGAGAGAGAGAGAGAGAGAGAGAGAGAGAGAGAGAGAGAGAGAGAGAGAGAGAGAGAGAGAGAGAGAGAGAGAGAGAGAGAGAGAGAGAGAGAGAGAGAGAGAGAGAGAGAGAGAGAGAGAGAGAGAGAGAGAGAGAGAGAGAGAGAGAGAGAGAGAGAGAGAGAGAGAGAGAGAGAGAGAGAGAGAGAGAGAGAGAGAGAGAGAGAGAGAGAGAGAGAGAGAGAGAGAGAGAGAGAGAGAGAGAGAGAGAGAGAGAGAGAGAGAGAGAGAGAGAGAGAGAGAGAGAGAGAGAGAGAGAGAGAGAGAGAGAGAGAGAGAGAGAGAGAGAGAGAGAGAGAGAGAGAGAGAGAGAGAGAGAGAGAGAGAGAGAGAGAGAGAGAGAGAGAGAGAGAGAGAGAGAGAGAGAGAGAGAGAGAGAGAGAGAGAGAGAGAGAGAGAGAGAGAGAGAGAGAGAGAGAGAGAGAGAGAGAGAGAGAGAGAGAGAGAGAGAGAGAGAGAGAGAGAGAGAGAGAGAGAGAGAGAGAGAGAGAGAGAGAGAGAGAGAGAGAGAGAGAGAGAGAGAGAGAGAGAGAGAGAGAGAGAGAGAGAGAGAGAGAGAGAGAGAGAGAGAGAGAGAGAGAGAGAGAGAGAGAGAGAGAGAGAGAGAGAGAGAGAGAGAGAGAGAGAGAGAGAGAGAGAGAGAGAGAGAGAGAGAGAGAGAGAGAGAGAGAGAGAGAGAGAGAGAGAGAGAGAGAGAGAGAGAGAGAGAGAGAGAGAGAGAGAGAGAGAGAGAGAGAGAGAGAGAGAGAGAGAGAGAGAGAGAGAGAGAGAGAGAGAGAGAGAGAGAGAGAGAGAGAGAGAGAGAGAGAGAGAGAGAGAGAGAGAGAGAGAGAGAGAGAGAGAGAGAGAGAGAGAGAGAGAGAGAGAGAGAGAGAGAGAGAGAGAGAGAGAGAGAGAGAGAGAGAGAGAGAGAGAGAGAGAGAGAGAGAGAGAGAGAGAGAGAGAGAGAGAGAGAGAGAGAGAGAGAGAGATAGAGAAAAAACTGAGCCCTGGGTAGCCTATCTAGAGTCTCAGGCCTAGCTGCTGCACACACACACACACACACACACACACACACACACACACACACACACACACACACACACACACACACACACACACACACACACACACACACACACACACACACACACACACACACACACACGCCGCGCACGGGTGCACACTATTCTAGCAGGCCAAAATAGTGGCAGAAACACGGTTTTGGGTTAAACTCCTTGCAGACACGTTAGAGCGACGAGCCGTCTGAACCATACAGGCCACGTCAACAAGAGCTACGTCCTGGTAGGTTGCACGCCTATGTGCTGTCCTACAACAAGAATGTAGCTAAGAAAGATGCCTTCCGGGCGCCGGTTCGGCCGGCAATCTTCAGCCACCGTAGCCATGTTAGGGATCTGCATGTGAATGGACATGAACTGAGTATACCGTAAGCCGTGTACAACACACACAACACTCTTCCATGACCGGAGGGCGATACACGTCCATGCACATGCTGACACTAACGTTGCATACGGCCGGATACATACGGACACTACAGGCAACAAGCACAACACATGCAAGGTGGCACACGTGGAATCAACCTGCAACGGGAACAGGGCAGAGTCCCATGAACGAGTGGCCTCATGAAACTTCGAACGACCCAGAGCCTTGGTCAGAAAGCTAGCGCACTGCCTGTCAGTGCCCACGTAACCTACTTTGCCTCCTTAGTGCTACGTGCAATTCAACCCTGCTCCCCACTGCGCGAAGACACCGCAATGCCCCCAATGAGGAAGATGTAGCAGGAGCGGCTCTTGCCATCTGGACTCTATGCCCAGTCACTGTCTGTGCACCCGATGAGCACGACAGACACCTACCGGCAGAAGCATATACCGAATCATGTGATGGACAGGATATAGTGCACGCATCGGACGGCTGCCTCTAGTGTTTGCTGGAGTGGAGCCTACAACTGGGCAAGCAGGTTGACAGTGAAGGCAATGTTGGGCCGTGTCGTGGTGGCCAAGTACATGAGCGAGCCCATGATTCGCATGTACAGGGTCACGTTGATTGGCTCCCCCAGGTTGGCTCGGTTGTCCACCTTCAGGGCGGCCTACTCTTAAGGGGTTATGGGCATGGAGGCGGTGTAGACGACAGCAAGGAAATCAGCAAAGTGCTCCCCCATAGCCCCTGCATAGCATGCCTGATAGACACAGAGCGTGCGATGGATATGGTCGCGCACAGTCTCCATCCCCAGAATGACAGAGGCCTCGCCGAGGTCTTTCATCTTGTAGGCTAAGGAAAGAATGGGCTTGGCGGTGTTCACAGCTTCTAGGTCAGGCGAAGCGATCAAAACATTGTCCACGTAGATGAGGATGGCAGCGAGCGGTGCTGGGGACTGTGAGAGGAACATCGATGGATCTGCTCCACTCTGAACGTACCCGCCGCATCTCAACATGCTGGTGATCTCTTGATTCAAGCAGGGAGGGGATTGCTTTGGGCCGTACAAGGCCTTCCGTAGCTGGTACACACGGCCGGTGCCATCCTCAAAGCTGAGTGGCTGGACCATGTAGATCTCATCCTAAAGGTCCCGTTCATAAATGCGTTGTTGACATCCATCTGATGGAGCTAAGCTATCTGGCTCAACAACGTCAGCGTCATCGTCATCCGGCCAACACGAGCAAAGGCCTCAGTGTAGTCCACACCAGGGACCTGGGAGAACCCCTTTCCCGTCAGGCGGGCTTTGCAGCGCTCCACCGTGTTGTCTGGTTTGAGCTTTTTGCGGAGAACCCACTTGGCCTTGATGGCCTTGCGACTCTTCGACAAGTGCACCAACTGAAAGAAGTCGTGCTAACAGATGGCATCGAGCTCAGCCTTGTAGGCACCTCACCTCTTCCCAGCGTCGGGGGCATACAAGGCCTCAGGCATAGTGGTGGGATCAAGAGATGACAGTGGCGCACTGCGCGTGGCTAGGACATATGCCGCAAAGGGAGGGTCTATCGTGACCATGGACTCAGCTGAGTCACGGACAAGATCACTCTCATGGGAAAGCAGTGCCATGCAAGTGGCACAGCTAGGGTGAACCTCCATGAGGGCACGAGCACTCAGGCCGATGGCCTTTGTGGCAGGGTCATTGCTATCAACGCTGCGCGTGGGGCGAGGTCGGAGCTGCCTGCCTGCGTCACTGCTGGCTGCTGGCAAGGCAGGGTGAGGGCCCAGGCACCTACCTTGGAGACTGCTGTTAACGGTGGAAGTAGGGCAGAGGTGCCCGCCAAGTGCCTGCATGTAGGGGTTGGAAGGGATAGGAGTAGTGGCCACCGTCAACTCGGATGCAGGCATGGGAAGCACGGTAGGCACGTCACGGGCGGGAGCGCAAAATTAGGGGCAGTAGGGCGAGCCAAAAATGGGGCAAAGCTAGAGGCGCCGACGGGCACAGCGCCTCGGGACAACCCCTGGGGTATCAATGACATAGTTACCGAACTGGCCGTTGGCACTCAACTGATCACCGCATGCACCTCCCCCTTACGACGAGCCCCGGATCAACCATGGGCATGAGCAACACAGAGAATGTGGATGCCAGCAAAGTTGTAGAATGCGAGATGCTCAAAGAAGAGAGCGTCGGGCGATTCCAGGATGCGGTGCCGCTCAGCGTGTCAGAACCGCCAGGCGTTCAACCGCAAGGCCACATCAACAAAAGCGCAGAGGTGGCCCCGTGGAGAGAGCTTGCTCCCTTGTTACTGCAGTGTGAACTAGACGCAGGCGAGGGAACCCCGGACACGAGCCCGGCGCAGATCGGCAGGATGGTCGTACCACAGCTCGTAGGGTGTGCTGTGGCCTGGGAGGGGGCCATGGGAAGTGCGGTTCTAGACCCAGGTCATGTAAGCCATGCCCTCAAAGGCAAAGGTCTCGGGCATGGCGCTGTCGGCGTGCATGGCGCAAACTGCATCCTCCATGGTGCAACTCCAGCGCTCCGAGACACCGTTTTGCTGGGGGTTGGAAGGAGCAGAGAGGTTGTGGAACCCAGCTCGGTGAAGTAGCACGCCATGTTGCTGAGGAACTCACTGCCGCGGTCAGAGCAAAAGGTCTGAAGCGCGTGCTTTCATGGCGTTCGACCATGACCAGCTAGATGCAGACAGCAATGGTAGTATTGCTCTTCTGACGTAGACTATAAATCCAACGCATACGCGTGAAGTCATCAGTGAGCTGCAGGACATAGCGGTTGCGGCCCTCCTGAAACTCGACAGGGAGCTGACCCATGAGGTCGGAGTGGACAAGCTCTAGGGGCCGATGAGCCCTGGAGACTGACTCAGATTAGGTGGATTGGTGAATTTTGCCTTCAGTACATGCAGTCTGTCGTGGGCAGTGCCTAAAAGGATGCCGTATCTAGACCAAGGGAAAGCTGAGTGCGGATCAGCCTATTGACAACCCCTAGGTGCATATGACAGAGACGTCGATGTAGGAGGCGCTGGTGCTCAGGGGACAGAGCACCAAAGATGAAGACATGTGCCGTGGGAGAGGAAGGAAGGGGAGGATCACCAAGAGTGGATCCATAGATGTGGTAGATATCATCAATGACCGTCCCTCTGAGGACGGTCTCCTGGGTGTCGCGCACGAAAATGCGAGCATCAACACGTTTGTGCATGAAACCCAGGCCCATCTTGGTGCAAGCACGAACATACAACAGGCTGAGTTCAAGATCAAGGACAAAGAGGACATCGGAGATATACACGGGACCAGCCAGCCCGGTGAACTGCACAACTCGAACACCTTGGACAGGGACCTTGTGGCTAGGTGGAGCGCGGACAGAGCGAATGACACTAATGGGATGTAGGACGACGAAGGCATCACAACAACACATCACGTGATGGTTGGCACAAGAATCAACGACCTAGGTGGCATCCGTGATGTGCGTACAAGGGGTAACATGGCACTCGGCGACGGAACAGGGTGCGGTAGCAGGGCGGTAGGCGGGCGACGCGGCAAGGCTAGCGACAAAGCGCACATAGGACGCATGCAACCAGGACACATCCTCAGGACTGTCACGTGCACATGATTGTACAAGGGCACCGCCACATGCATCATTACGTAACAAGATAGACACTCCACAGGCTGTAGGACCCCCCGTCTCAGTCAACCCACTTCCACCTCCCTGAGATGAGCGCAGGGCGAGAAGCTGGTCCAACTCGACGATCATCTTGTCCCAGTCGGCAAGAGCTTGGTCGCGAGGGTCGGCTGGGGTGGTCATTGTGGGAGCAGGCTGCTCTGGGACGGCTGCGGTCGTGGCGGCCAAGCGGGCGGCCGTGCCAAACGCCTGGCGCAAGTGCGCTTCGTGCGCATGCTACAGCCCGTGCGTGACCTTTGCCTTGTCCAGTGGGCGGCCCGTCAGGCGAGTGCAATCAAGGTAGCAGAGATCACCATTTCAGTTGGAGCACACGAGTCGGTGGTCCCCAGTACTCCCGGAGCCGCTGTTGCCACCGCTGCTATTGCTACTGCCGCCATTGCTGGTGCAGCTGATGCTGCTCGTGCTTGTGCCGCCAGTGGTCTCCCCGCTGCTGTTGACACCGGCAGATGACCTGTGGCCCTTTCTCCCGTGAGATGGTGTTGTTGTCACTGTAGGCGGCAAGGAGGAGGACGTGGGAGCAACTGCAGATGAAGTGATGCTACGGTGGGTGTGGTTTGTTGTGTCCACGCCGGCAATCTCCAAGAAGTGGAGTGTGGCCCGGCGCAGTAGCGTCCCGTCACTCCCAATGTCGCGTAGCAGAGAATGGTCGAAGCCACTGAAGACGCGCGTGTAGTCGGGGTGGATGCCGTAGAGGATGGTCTGGAGGGTTGCGTACTGCACAGGGACATCGTCTACTAGCTCCTCATGCAGCTGGATCGCCCGGCGCCAGTAGTCGGGTGCGGACTCCTTGGGAGTTTGGCAGAGGGAGTTGAAGTCTAAGAGGCGTTGGGACATCAAGGCCAAGGTGGCGCCCTCGAAGAGGGTGACGGCCAGCGACCACGTCGCGCAATGGTCAGCTCCCAAGCTATTCAGTGGGTTGCCAAGGAAGCGGCTGAAGTCCTTGGTGTAGGCCGGAGCGGCCTTCATCAGGCCGTAGGCGACGCGAACCACCATCTGCGTCTGGGCTGAGTCAGACGCCTGGTAGGGGGTGACGTAGTGTATGAGGACCCCCTCGCTCATGGCCCACATGCCGAAGCGCGGATCCCAAGATTTGTAGTCATCCCCAGTCCGAAAGACAAGTGGGTCCGTCTCAAACCACTTGGATGGCTTGACCTTCGCCAGGGCAACGGTCAAAGCCACAACGTGGCCAGGTGCAGAGGAGGCAACCCCCTTGCCCAGACGAGCCTACAGAGCCAACTCCTAAAAGCTCACAGGACGGCGAGCTGAGCCCGGGCCAAGATCAGTGCTGGAGCCCGTGCCCTGCAGGTGAGCATTTGCCTCACGCGCTATGCGGCATGCCTCCATGCGCAGGAGGCATGCACACAGCAACTCCTCCTCACCTTCATCCCCAGAGTTGGAGAGTGTTTTGGCTACCTTGTCAGCACGACTGCCGTGGACGAGGTGGTCCTCGCTCAGGTCTACTGAATGTTGCTGCTGCCCAAGCAGTAAGCCCCTGATCTGGTCCTACAACTCAGCAACCGGATTCGTCAAATTCTGGCGGCTCTCCACTTGCAGGTCGGCCAGCGCGCGCACCTGGCACGCCAAGGTCGTCAGGCTGGGCGGCCGCTGGTACTGTGCTGCTGCTGCTACTATTGTTGCTACTACTGCTGCTGTTGCTCCTGCTGTTGTTGTTGCTATTGCTACTGCGGCTGCTGTTGTTGCTGCTACGGCTGCTGCTGTTGCTATTGCTAATGCTGTTGCATTGTGTTTCCACTATGGTGACATTGGCGGCGGCCGATGCTGGTCGCTGAAAGAGCTGTCCTCAACGTATACATTGGTGGTGGTGCTGGCAGGGGTTTGCTTCTGCATGATGGTTGGGTGCTACTGCTCGATATGGGTCCAGACGCCAATTTTGTCCGAATAACAAACCATTGGCGTTTTTCGATGATTTGAAACGCTGGTAACAAATGATATCTCAACACAAAACTTGTCAAGTTGGTGCTGACGTCATCACCTGCAATGATGACGTCAGCATGAAGGTTGTCCACATGAAGCAAAATTTGGAGCAATTATGCGCAAAAGGATGGTCAATGCAATGACGGTGGTTTCATGAAAGAAAAGGTCTAAAACATCACCGTTTTCTTTTCAGCCCAAAATCGTAGAAAACATAAATCTGAGAGCATTGTTTCATTTTGTGGAGCCTACAAGGCATGAAATGAGGCGGGAGTAGAAGCGATTGATAGGCTTTTGCAAGAGCTTTATAACAAGCTCTTACACGCCAAAACCCGGTGGTGGAATGGAGCAGTTGCACTCTCTCACGTCCGGAGGGGATGGTATATGCGACCTGAGTGAAGCTTCTAGGACCCTTCCCAGACCCCTTCTTAACATCACATGCCTCAGCTCCTACTGTAGAGGGTTGGAAGACCCTTGCCCGCCCCGTGGCGGTGGCATGGTGATGCGGTTGCAAGGGTGTCTCTGCTGTTGCAATCTGCTACGACGGGTCAACGTGGGTTGGTGGGTCCTTCCAAAACCGTGGCTTTACATGTGACTCTCACTGTTACTACCGTTGCTGCGTCTCTGCTGTGCGGGTCAGCGAGGGATGCCTCGCCGCTATGATACCATGACAGAATGCATGCAAGCAGGTGCTAGGCAGTAGGGCAGAAATCAGCTGCAAGGGTCTGACTAGCACGACGCATCAATACGTCTGGCGGCAAGCAATGTGCAGAGAGAGAGAGAGAGAGAGAGAGAGAGAGAGAGAGAGAGAGAGAGAGAGAGAGAGAGAGAGAGAGAGAGAGAGAGAGAGAGAGACAGAGAGAGAGAGAGAGAGAGAGAGAGAGAG
>SZWC01006422.1:95972-108446 GCA_023375785.1 Penium margaritaceum
AGAGAGAGAGAGAGAGAGAGAGAGAGAGAGAGAGCAACTGAGCCCTAGGTAGCCTATATAGGGTCTTAGGCCTAGCTGGTGCACACAGACGCGGTGCGTACGGGCGAACAATTTTTAGGAGGCCAAAACAGTGGCAGAAACACAGTTTTTGGCAGAACTCCCTACGGACACGCCAAAACGACGAGCCGTCTCAACTAGACAGGCCACGTCAACAAGAGTTACGTCCTGGTAGGCTGCACGCCTATGTGCTATTCCACAGCAAGAATCTAGCTAAGAAAGATGCCTTCCGGGTGCCGTCCGGCTGGCAGTCTTCAGCCACCGTAACCAGGTCAGGGATCTGCACGTGAATGGACATGAACCGAGGGGTCACCGTAAGCTGTGTACGACACACACAACAACAGGTGTTTCCCGATAGGTCAGGCTGGATCCTCAAGTGGTTGCGTGGTCTTGGCGTGCACTATGCGCAACCGAGAGTCATGCTCATCGACGTGTGCTTAAGTCTCGCTCCTTGTTCTTGCATGTACCAAAAATTGAGTCTCACTATGTACCACAACCTGTTGAGCCATGGCATGTAACACATGGGAACATTGCCTCACTCCTCCCTCTACATTCCATGGTTCTACATGCTTAGGTGATTAACCAAGTGCGGGCCCACCAACCTTCAACCGCACACATGTCCATCTCTATCTCATTGATCTATGACTGCATCAACAACGCTTGGGCAGTCACTATCACTGTTTACATACACATTGATCGTGGCTGCCCTGATATATCACGTGCCACATCAACATGGGCTTGTGCCGGTAGTGGCCATGTATGAGCATGAAACAAAAAAATTCCTCTTGACTTTGTTATGATTTGTAACGTTCCTGTCGAACTGTGTAGTTTACTGTAACCACTCGGCCGTGTCCATACCCGTGCAGTTCCCTAATGTGGACCCAGGTGGTACTAGTGCGTCTTCTGGTGGCGCACTACCAGCTTGTTGTGCTTTGTGCCGTTCCTGTACAGTTTACTGTGACCACTCGGCCGTGTCCATACTCGTGCAGATCCCTGAGGCAGGCGGCCCTGGTGACACCGACGCGACGACAGGCGGCGGACTACCCGCTTGGAGCTGACCGACCACTGTTCCAGAGCCCCAGATGCCACCGGGACTCTTTGCTGTGCCTTCTACGTCTTGCAGGCGCCTTTCGGCGGACTGGCCATGAGACCTATTTGCATGTTTTTGCATTGTATGCTCACTGTCAGTTGATGGATGCATGCATGTGACCAGTCGCTGCATCCGTCTTTTGATTCTGCACGTCTAGGTTCAGACAGCGTAGGATTCTCACATGTGTGCGCAGAGCTATGGCCAAAACAGTGGTTTTGGGCCAGTTTTAGGACAGCTCTTGGACTGCCGCGTGCGACACCCNCCGTGCGCCGCGGCAGGTATTTATGCCTTGGACCTGTCAGTTGTCATTTCTCTCTACATATGCTATACTAAAGCATTCTGACACTATGTCTTGTGTCTCCTAGGAAAACCCTTGCCGTTGTGTGTACGACCTGTGACTGTCGTCACCGTCTGACCAGGCACTAACGCTCGGTCAGCGGCTGTGTTGCTAGGAAGCTTCTACGTACTTTCTCATGGTATCAGAGCAGTGAGACAGTTCTCACTGAGCTGCGCAGCAGAGACGCAGCAGAGCAGCAGCAGTGAGAGTCACCGCTGCAGCAGAGTTTTCTGGGATCTGGTGGAGACGGCCGGTTGCCATCAACGTACTCCACCCACCATGTGAGATCGCAGCTGCAGAGGCAGCAACGGCAGCGTCTACTGCCACGCAGAGGTGTGTGGCGGCTGTGGTGTGTGCAGCCGCCCTCCCACAGCCGCAGCAGCCGAGCAGCAACAGTAGAGGGGGCGGCGGCAGCAGCGTAGCAGTAGCGCAGCAGCAGCGGCCGCAGCAATAGCGTGGCGGTAGCGGCGGCAGCAGCAGCGCAGCAGCAGCGTCGGAAGCAGCAGTGCAGCAGCGGCAGCGGCACAGCAACAGTTGCGGCAGTCGCGGCGGTAGTAGCAGCGCAGCAGTGGCAGCAGCAGTAGCGGGCGGCGGCGGCAGCCAGCAGCAGCGCGCGGCGGCGGCAGCCAGCAGCAGCTGCAGCGCGCAACAGCAGCCGTTGCGCGCAGCAGCAGCAGCAGCAATGCAGCCGCTGCTCCCACCGCTGCACACGTAGCTACCCGGCTGCTACTGCAGCTCACAGCACAGCTGCAACAGCAGCTGGGCGGAAGCTGCTGCACAGCTTCCGCGGAGCTACTGCGCGCCTCCGCGAGGCGACTCCACATGCGGCAGAACCGTGACAAGAAAAAAGAAAAAAAAAGAGGGGACAAGCTGACATCAGCATTGTTGATTGCTGACGTCATCAGGTCGTGCTGACGTCAGCATTACACTTAGCCAAATTTTTCACCCGGAAAGTCAAAAGGTGGAGCATTTCAACTCCCCGAGAAACGCAGACGGTTTTGAAATCCGGCAAACTTGACCTGTCGTCCCATAGTGAGCGGCGACATGAGTTCGCCCGACGACAAGGACAAGGGACCAGGTGATCCCTCCTCCTCTTCTTCAGGGGTATTGAGCCCTCGCTCGCAGGCCATGGTAGACCTGCGCAGCCAGCAGGAGGAGATGCGTCGTATGCAGCGAGAGCAGACTGACGCGATCCGCATGCTGACTGAGCTCCTGCGTGCTCAGTCCACGGCTCCTTCGCGGATTTCTGAGGGAGCTACCAGCGTTGCGGCCTTCACCCAGCACTCGACCCAGGTGCCCGTGACAGGTGCTACGCCTGCTTCACCTCCTGGTGTGGTTTCTCCACCACCTGCGGACCTCCTTGATGACGAGCCATTCATGCCAGGCTTCGAGGATGACTCCCAGGAGCGAGAGATTCGTCTTCTACAGGAGCACCTTCGTCAGCTGTAGACGGGTATCCGACCTCCACCTGTGTCCCCGATACGACCGTCACCTGACTTCCCCGGTGATCACCCCCTTCCAGGAGTTTTCCCCGTCTCTCGCCCTCCTCTGCCTGCGGTTGCTCTCCCCACGGAGCGGCAGCCAAAGGACTTTGAGGCACCACCTCCACGGTACATCAGTGAGGATGGATTTGACTGCTGGGAGATCCTGTTTCAGGTGTGGGCCACTTCCGAGGGAGTGTGGCCTTACTACCACAGCCCATACCAGTCTACAGATCTAGCACAGGTGCTGACAGTAGCCCGGGCCATGCGAGGACTTCTCTACGCCATGCCACGCGAGACTATCGTCAACTTCCGCCCCTTCCACAACGAGGCTGGCACAGGCACTGGAGCTGATCCTCGTGGAGGCTGGGATCTGGCGTTGTCCCTACTGGCCGCAGAGACGTACGCTACGCGTGTGTCACACATTCGTGCTTTCCACTCGCTCCGTCAGGGACCAGCGGAGCCTGCGGCGGATTACTGGCGACGCGCCATGCGTATTTACACGCGTCTGGGGACCTCAGGGGGCACACAGCTGTGGGCACTTCAGACGATCATGCTCGGAGATTGCCTGGAGTACACCGACATCTTCACACGGTACAGCGGCGCTGCTCTCGAGCCTTTCTCAGCCACCCTGTAGCTGCTCCCTTGTGCCCATTAGCTTTTCCTCTAGGTGACGTCGGCCCGCGAGGCAGCAGTAGCAAATTAGGAGACTTCCCTCGCTGCAGCAGTCCTTGCCTCACCACCATCTCCCCTCCTGCAGTCACCCTCATCTACCTCCATCACGACCTCATCTTCCTCCTCCTCTTCGACCCCATCTACACCCACGCGAACACAGGGCGTTGCAGCAGCTGCCTAGGGGAAGAAGAGGAATAGGAAGCGCGGATCGGGTCAGCAGCAGTCGTCATCCAGTGGTAGCAGTGGCCGTTCCGTGCACTACTACAACTGTGGAGGTGCCCATCGCTACACCGAGTGCCAGCAGCCGCTTCACTGGGAGCGCATCACTTGCGGCCTTCAGGCTGCCCATGCTGCCCTCACCGCGTCTGGCACGTCGCCCGCACACTCCTCTGGACGCGCGGCGACCACGACTGCAGCTGTTCCTGCGTCCTCATCAACGAGCACGAGTGCTCCAGATCCACGTGACCGCACCATCGCCGAGCTTCGTCACCTTCTGGCGCTTTGCTTTTAGGGAGGTGCGAGTGTGTTGTCATCGTCGAGTGGGTCACAGACTGCTTGTTCGTCCGTCCTCGTGACTCGTGATGACACGTGTGGGGGCGCACAGTCCGCATGTGATGATGATGGGCCTGACTGCACTGACTGGATTCATGACTCTCACCTTCGTGATGTACGTCGTTCCTTCCCACTGACGGCTCAGCGTCCCTCTGATGCCGAGTGTTCCATTGCTCGTTGTACAATGATGTCCACCAGTCGTGACTCCAGTGGTACTTGGATCGATTCCGGTGCCACCCACCACATGACGTGTCGTCGTAGTGACTTTGTGGTACTTGGTCCTGTCACAACTGTCCGTTCTGTTAGTACAGGCTGTGGTCAGTCCTTACCGGTCCACAGTGTTGCGGTTGTATGCTTTGATGGTCCGTCTGGCCGCCTGTATCTCTCTGACGTGCTGTTTGTGCCTGATCTTGAGCTTAGTCTGCTGTCTGTGCGTGCCTGCACTCTGATGGGTCTCTCCGTTGAGCACACCGCTGATTCAGTAACAGTGACTTCTCTTGACACCCGTAACATTGTCCTGCGTGCTTCAGTCGTAGATGATTTGTACCGCATTGCTCGGCCATCCTCCCCTTGCTCTCCCCCTTCCTCTGGTCATGTTTTTGTCACTGGTGTTCTATCCCCAGAACACCAGAGGTTGCTTCACCGACGTCTGTGTCATGTGGGCTCTGACACTGTGTCGAAGCTCATACGGACACAGCCCGCTCTTGGCCTTGACGTGGCTTCTTTCGAGAGGCCACCCAAGACCGACTGCCTTTTTTGCGCTCAGGGAAAGATGCACCAGTGCACTTACCCTGATTCGCGTTCCCGAGCGCTGAGGCCACTCGAGTTGGTCCACTCCGACCTGCTTGGTCCTCTCCCGGTCGAGTCCCTGTCCGAGAGGGGCCGGTATGTTCTGACGCTGACTGATGACTTCACTCGGATGAGGTGGGTCTACAGTCTGCGTCAGAAGAGCGACGCCACCCTTGCGGTTCGGCTCTGGCTCGTGATGGCTGAGGGTCAGTCCTGCCACACGCTACATACCTTTCCCTCGGATCGCGGCGGCGAGTTCCTCAGTGAGATGGACTCCTTCTTTGCTGAGCACGGGATTTTTCACCAGGTCTCCGCTCCTGCTACTCCACAGCAGAACGGTGTCTCTGAGCGCTGGAACCGCACCATGGAGGATGCGGTCCACGCCATGCGGTCTGAGTGCGGGCTCCCGGAGTCCTTCGCCTTTGAGGGCTTTGCCTACATAACGTGGGTCTGGAACCGCCTCCCGCATGGTTCGCTTCCGGATCATGTTACACCGTACGAGCTTTGGTTTGGCCACTGTGCTGATATTCGTCTCGCACGCGTCTGGGAATCACTGGCCTCCGTGTGGTACACCGAGGACCAGCAAGGGTCCAAGGTCTCCCCTCGGGGTCGTTTGTGTGCCTTCATCGGCATCTCCCCGCGGTCGAAGGCCTGGCGTTTTTGGGACCCCACTCGCCGTCGTGTCATTCAGTCCCGTGATGCACTGTTTTTTGAGTCTCTCACATACCGTGATCTGACTTCGATCACAACCCTTTCTGCAGCTCATGTCCGTTCCTGTGAGGGTCCTCGGCGGATGGGGGAGATTTCTCCGCCAGCGACCATTTCTCGTCAGGCTGATGTGTCCGCTTGAGTCCCCTCTCGATTACCAGCACTTGATGATCCGGCTATCATTGCCGTTGGTCCAGAGATCCCGCCTGTTCATCTTATTTCACACCCCACAGGTACCGCTGCTCTCACGCCTCCTCCTGCATCACCACCTGTGTCCACTGGCACCCCTGCTCCGGCGTCTGACCCACCCCAGCCCACTCGTGTCCCTACGTCGGCTGACACTCCTGTCTCAGTGTCCGGGCCAGCCTTGCTCGCTGTCACCCCCAGCTCAATGTCCCCCACACACGCTTCTCCTCGCACGGCATCTCCGGCTGCCTTGTCTCACTCCTCACCAGCTATGGACGTACCTGTTCTTGAGCCTGAGGTGCGCCCCTCGACCTCCGGTTACTCCAGTGAGCCCGGTGGTCGCCTTCGACCACTGGATTTCGGAGCTCAGCGAGCGTCGGGTCCCGGACCCAGGCGTTCCTCTCGCAGCATCGAGAGCGGTGATCCAGGCACAAAGGCCTTAGGCCTGAGTGTCCGCACTGAGCTTTTAGAGGTACACCCAGCGTGCCCCATAGGACACGATCTGGTCACTCGCGAGTTCCATATCGCCTGTGACGCAGCACCAGATCTCGTGGCCGTCAGGCCTGACACTGAGGCGTGTGCACTTTCCACGTAGAGCTCCCCCTCTATGGCGCCTGACCCGGGCACATTGAGGGAGGCTTTCTCATCGCTGATGTCTTGCGAGCTGCTTGCGAGGATGAGCCTCACGCTATCCGAGAGCACAGAGTCTACGAGCTGGTCGACCTTCCCCCTGGGAGGAAGGCGATTCAGGTCAAGTGGGTCTTTCGCAAGAAAGTGAAGCCGGATGGCAAACTGGAATGCTACAAGGCCCGCTTGGTCGTCAAGGGATTCTCTCAGATTGAGGGAGTTGATTACACTGACACCTTTGCCCCTGTCGGTCGCATGACCTGAGCTCGAGCTCTATTCGGTGTAGTGGCTCAGCATGACTGGGAACTACACCAGATGGATGTGAACAACGCGTTCCTCCATGGCTCTTTGGATGAGGAGATCTACGTGGCTCAGGCACCAGGCTTTGAGGACGGTGACAAGGTCTGGCGCTTGTGCAAGTCCTTGTACGGCCTCAAGCAGTCTCCACGGTGTTGGAACTGGGAGATCACTGGCACCTTGACTCACGCAGGATACGTACAGAGCGAGGCAGACCCCTCACTCTTCATCCTACCGACACCTGAGCGGTTCACCGCCATCCTGGTCTATGTTGATGACCTTCTGATCGCGTCTCCGTCCCTGGAGGCCGTGAAGGAGGCCAAGGCTGTCCTGCAGACCGCCTACAGGATGAAGGACCTCGGTCCTGCATCGGTGTTTCTTGGTATGGAGATCGTNTGGGAGATCACTGGCACCTTGACTCACGCAGGATACGTACAGAGCGAGGCAGACCCCTCACTCTTCATCCTACCGACACCTGAGCGGTTCACCGCCATCCTGGTCTATGTTGATGACCTTCTGATCGCGTCTCCGTCCCTGGAGGCCGTGAAGGAGGCCAAGGCTGTCCTGTAGACCGCCTACAGGATGAAGGACCTTGATCCTACATCGGTGTTTCTTGGTATGGAGATCGTGCGAGATAGCAGACATCGGACACTGTTGCTGCATCAAGCCCGATACGCACGAGTCGTGGGGGAGCACTTTAGCGATCTCCTTGGTGTAGTGTCCACTGCTTCCACACCCCTCACACCTGATGGGCAGGATGCCCTGAAGGTGGATGACCCTACACAGCTGGGGGAGACAGTGGACGTGACCTTGTACCTCCGTCTTTTCGGATCTCTGATGTACCTGACCACTAGCACGCGTCCCGACATCGCGTTCGCCGTCAACCTCCTCGCTCAGTTCTCGCAGGCTCCACGTGCGAGAGCTCTTCACATGGCTGTGCGAGTGGTACGGTACATGGTCTCCACGCCGTATCTCGGACTCTGCTTTCGTCGGCAGTGTTTGGTGGTCCTTGACGGCTACACTGACAGATACTGGGCTTGGAGCCCTGACGGGCGCAGTCGCACTGGCTACGTGTTTCTGCTCGATGGTACCGCTTTGTCTTGACGAAGTGGGAAGCAGGGCTGCATCGCACGTAGCTCGACGGAGGTAGAGTATGTGGCTTTGGGGGAAGGGGCTGCTGAGGCAGTTTGGCTGCAGCGCTTGTTTCTTGAGCTTGGGCAGTCAGTACCCGCCATTGTGCTGCGTTGCGACAACCAGAGTGCTCTCGCCATTGCGGAGAACTCTGGTGTTTTTCATGCTTGCACAAAGCACATTGCGCTTGAGCATCACTTTGTTTGTGATCTGGTGGAGCGACGCGTGATNTGTGCGCAGAGTTACGGCCAAAACAGTGGTTTTGGGCCGGTTTTAGGACAGCTCTTGGACTGCCGCGTGCGACACCCGCCGTGCGCCGCGGCAGGTATTTATGCCTTGGACCTGTCAGTTGTCATTTCTCTCTGCATATGCCATATTAAAGCATTCTAACACTGTGTCTTGTGTCTCCTAGCAAAACCCTTGCCGTTGTGTGTACGACCTATGACTGTTGTCACCGTCTGACCAGGCACTGACGCCCGGTCAGCGGCTGTGTTGCTAGGAAGCTTCTACGCACTTTCTCACTAGTGCATCTTCTAGTGGCGGACTACCAGTTTGGAGCTGACCGACGACCATCCTAGAGCTCTGGACGCTGCCCTGGACCTCCTGCTGTTTTTCTGTAGCACGCAGGAGTTTATTGGTGGACTGGCCGTGTGCCAAATTCGCATGTTTTTGCATTGTGTATCTAGCACTTGATGCCGCATGCATGCATGTGACCAGTCGTAGCATCCGGCTTGTGATTTTGCACGTCTAGGTTCAGACGGTGTAGCGTTCTGACATGTTTGTACTGAGTTACGGCCAAAACAGTGGTTTTGGGCCGGTTTTAGGACAGATTGTGTGCTGCCTCGTGCGACACCGTAGTAGCGCTGCATAGCGGCGGTGGTAGCAGCGGCGGGCAGTAGTAGCGCGCAGTAGTAGCACCATTGAGTAGCAGTAGTAGTAGCATACATCAGCAGTAGTAGCAGCAGCGCAGCAGCAGCGTGCGGTGCCTATAGCACGCAGCAGCCGTAGCGAGCAGCAACAGCAGGTGCAGTGCGCTGTTGTTGCCACAGTTGCGCACACAGCCACACGGCTGCTGCTGCAGGTGCCAAAGCAACAACAGCTGAGCGGAAGCTACTACATAGTTTTTGTGTAGCTTTCGCGTGGTTGCTGCGGAGCAGCCGCCCTGACGCAGCAAGGCAAAAACCTGGAGGGTTGTCACAAAAAAAGGAGGTTCATCTCGACGTCAGCATTTTTGTTGCTGACATCATCAGACCCATGCTGATATCAGCAAACCCTTGCTGATGTCAGCACTTGCCTTAGTCAAATTTTTGGTTNACTGGGCTTGGAGCCCTGACGGGCGCAGTCGCACTGGCTACGTGTTTCTGCTCGATGGTACCGCTTTGTCTTGACGAAGTGGGAAGCAGGGCTGCATCGCACGTAGCTCGACGGAGGTAGAGTATGTGGCTTTGGGGGAAGGGGCTGCTGAGGCAGTTTGGCTGCAGCGCTTGTTTCTTGAGCTTGGGCAGTCAGTACCCGCCATTGTGCTGCGTTGCGACAACCAGAGTGCTCTCGCCATTGCGGAGAACTCTGGTGTTTTTCATGCTTGCACAAAGCACATTGCGCTTGAGCATCACTTTGTTTGTGATCTGGTGGAGCGACGCGTGATCTCCATCATGTGGGTTGGCAGTGACTTGCAGCGTGCTGATTTCTTGACGAAGGCACTTGCCCGCGGAAAGTTCTTGGTGGCCATTCGTTCTGTTGGGCTTCGCCCCGTGCGTGACAGTGGTTGAGTGTGGGATNCAGCGGCTGTGTTGCTAGGAAGCTTCTACGCACTTTCTCACTAGTGCATCTTCTAGTGGCGGACTACCAGTTTGGAGCTGACCGACGACCATCCTAGAGCTCTGGACGCTGCCCTGGACCTCCTGCTGTTTTTCTGTAGCACGCAGAAGTTTATTGGTGGACTGGCCGTGTGCCAAATTCGCATGTTTTTGCATTGTGTATCTAGCACTTGATGCCGCATGCATGCATGTGACCAGTCGTAGCATCCGGCTTGTGATTTTGCACGTCTAGGTTCAGACGGTGTAGCGTTCTGACATGTTTGTACTGAGTTACGGCCAAAACAGTGGTTTTGGGCCGGTTTTAGGACAGATTGTGTGCTGCCTCGTGCGACACCGTAGTAGCGCTGCATAGCGGCGGTGGTAGCAGCGGCGGGCAGTAGTAGCGCGCAGTAGTAGCACCATTGAGTAGCAGTAGTAGTAGCATACATCAGCAGTAGTAGCAGCAGCGCAGCAGCAGCGTGCGGTGCCTATAGCACGCAGCAGCCGTAGCGAGCAGCAACAGCAGGTGCAGTGCGCTGTTGTTGCCACAGTTGCGCACACAGCCACACGGCTGCTGCTGCAGGTGCCAAAGCAACAACAGCTGAGCGGAAGCTACTACATAGTTTTTGTGTAGCTTTCGCGTGGTTGCTGCGGAGCAGCCGCCCTGACGCAGCAAGGCAAAAACCTGGAGGGTTGTCACAAAAAAAGGAGGTTCATCTCGACGTCAGCATTTTTGTTGCTGACATCATCAGACCCATGCTGATATCAGCAAACCCTTGCTGATGTCAGCACTTGCCTTAGTCAAATTTTTGGTTGGACAAGTTAAAAGTTGCCAGAACTTCAACTCTTCGAGAAACGCTAATGGTTCCTTAGTCCGACCAGTGTGACATCTCGGCCAATACTAAGCGATGACATGGTTCCGACCAGTGATAAGGGCAAAAGACCACTAAATCCCTCTTCTTCCTCCTCAAATGTCATGAGCCCACGCTCGTAGGCTATTGAGGACCTGCGAAGCTAGCAGGATGAGATGCGTCGTCTGCAGTAGCAGCAGACCGACACCATCCTTATTCTCACTAAGCTTCGTCCTCGTCAGTCCACGGCCCCACGGCAGACCTCCGAGGGAGCGCTCGATGTCGTACCTTCCGCATAGCAGTCAGCACAAGCACCCATGATAGGAGCAGGACGCGACTCGCCATCTCTCGATCCTTGGGATGAGGACTCAGAGCCGCCCTCCATGCCAGGCATGGAGGACGGCTCCGACAAGCGTGAGATTCGTGTGCTTCAGGAGCGTCTCCGCCAGTTCTAGACGAGCTATTCGCCCCCACACACGTCTTATTCTTCTCTCCCGGAGATTTGATCTTCGCCTGACCTCTACCCGAGCAACTTTCCTCTTTGCAATGTCTTCCCCATCCCTCGTCCTTCTTAGCTTGTGGTTGCTCTCCTTATAGAGCGGCAACGCAAGGATTTTGAGGCACCACCTCCACAGTATGTCAGGGAGGACGGTTTCGACTTCTGGGAGATCCTTTTCCAGGTTTGGACCACTTCAGATGGAGTGTTGCCCTACTACCACAGTCCGTATCAGATTACATATCAGACACAGGTACTAACAACGGCCAAGGCGATGCACGGACTCCTTTACGCCATGCCGTGCAAGACGGTCCTAGACTTCCGCTCGTTCTTTGGAGAGGCTGGCACGGGCACAGGTGCTGATCCACATGGAGGCTTGAACCTGGCATTATCCTTGCTTGCTTCAGAGACGCATGCCACCCGCGCCACCCACATTCGTGATTTCCACTCCCTTTGTCACGGGCCTGCCGAGTCTGTAGCCGACTATTGGCGACGCGCCATGTGCATCTACATGCGCCTTAGGATCTCATGAGGTACATAGCTGTGGATACTCCACACGATCATGCTCGGAGTTTGCCTTGAGCACGCAAACATCTTCACAAGGTGAAGCGATGCCGTGCTTGAGCCCTTCTCCACCTCCATGCGGCTTCTTCCCTGGGCTCATCAGCTTCTCCTACAAGTGAATTGTGCCCGTGAGGCAGCAGTGGTTCATAAGGAGAGTTCCCCCGCTGCAACAGTCATCGCATCACCACTGACGCCCCTCTTGTAGTCTACTCCTCCATCCTCTGGCACGTCCTCCGCTTCCTCTTCCACCCCGATTACCCCGACTCAGACACAGGGTGTGGTAGCAGCAGCACAGGGGAAGAAGGGGAGACGGAGGTATGGTTCGGGCCAGCAGCAGCCACAGTAACAGCAGTCATCCGGTACTGACAGTGGATGCTCCGTTCACTACTACAACTATGGAGGCGCTCATCGCTACACTGAGTGCCAACAGTCGCTCGACTGGACACGAATCACTCACGGGCTTCAAGCTACGCATGCACTGCGGTCTACGTTGAGCAGCACATCCTCTGGGGGCGCATCGACCACAACCGCAGCTGTTCTCGCTTCACCACTGGCGAGTAGTGGCGACCCGGATCCACTTGACCGCACCATCGCCGACCTCCTTCACCTTCTGTTGCTTTGCTTTCAGGGAGGTGCAAGTGTGTTGTCATAGTCGAGTGGTCCGCAACATGTTTGATCGTCTGTCCTTGTCGCTTGTGATGACTTGTGTGAGGGGGCACATCTGGCATGTGATGACGATGGGCCTGTCAATATCGATTGGATTTAGGAGTCTCACCTTTGTGCCCTTTGTTGTTCCTCCTTACCTGTATCCTAGTGCACATCTGAGGCCGAGTGTTC
>SZWC01006423.1:28290-54437 GCA_023375785.1 Penium margaritaceum
GGGGGGGGGGGGGGGGGGGGGAGGGGATTTTCCCAAAAGCTCGCGTTCAGAGCTGGCTGTAGGAATCAAACCGTGGGTTTGCCATGGAGAGGAAGACAGAACTATGAAAACCAAAAAAACATTTTGAAAGCTATCGATTTCTCTTTCGGTTTGACGAGGGATCATATGCGCGAACTAAGAGCAAGCACGAATTCGGAAATGCTTTTGGAATCTGACGTGGCTCCCCGGCAGTGGGCCACGAGGCACAAGAAAGGTTCTCGAAGCATCGGAATGTCTTTGAAAAAGAAAAACGTGTTACTGTCGATTGGTATTTGAACCTTCAGATTTCTATTTGAAGGCATACTTACCTAGACGGGGTCGATGGGTGATCAGGAAGGCCCATGGCCTAGGGACGAATCTCCCATTGCACTGCGGTTGGTCCAACCCTAGGACGCCGGAACTCCCGATGACCCACGTCATAATTTCTGGCAGAGGGGGCTCGCGTTCGCGCGGCCCCTACCAAACGAAACAAAATATGGGATGAGTACGTGACACTCCGAAAATCGGCAAATCCGTTTGACCCGACCGCTTTACTGTTGATGCTAATGTGAATGAACATGTGAAAGAGCGACTTCTTAGGGCGCGGCTGGTAAACACTGGGAATCGACGCCAACAACGATTTCCAGCGAAATCAGAAGCTGCGCACCATATTCCGCCATCATTCTGTTGGAATCTGTCGTTGAGGTCTCGATTGTTTAGTTTAAGTTGTTTCCGTGACAAATTTTCAATTCAGATTCGGTCGCCTGAACATATCGTGGCCACTTCTTCAGGCGGCGAGCAGAGGAGACTGCGGGAGGGATGGCAGAAGGCTTCCTCCATCCTGTGGAAGTGACGTCCGCTGACGCCATGGGCTAGATAGGGTTAGGGGTTGAGTGGCAGAGGCCGGGTTGCGTTTTCGGATGGGCGGGTGGCGTCCGTAGGCCTTTGCTCTCTCGATGCCGTCGCCTGGAAGAGCCACGCTCGCTCCAACAATCGCCCAACAATTGTTGGGCTTTGCCTGGGCGAACTACCATCCATGGGGGTATGCTCCATCGGCTGCAGTTTGGCGGTCATTAAACCGGTGTCATGTCGACCGTAGCATCTGAGGTAGCAAAGGATGTCCCTCTAGCGCAAAAGGCATTCCTTTGCGCATGTGCATCAGTACACGATGCAAATACGACTAAAATTCGTTAAAAACGTCAAAACTGGCGGAAACACGTGCGAACATCGATGTTCCAACAGACCATTCCAGCATCCAGCCGCATCATGAAAATTCAACGCCAACAACGATTTCCAGCGTTTACCAGCCGCGCCCTTAGTCTGTGCCAACCTACTCACTGGACCGTAGGTGACGAACAAAGCAGCACAGTTTGGAGGAGTGGGAGGTCCAAGAAGCATGGAGTGTGAGTGCCGCAACCGTGTGGACAATTTCTATGCATTGCTAAGAATTGCTTACTTTGTCAAGCAGAGAGACTGCTCATTCAACCATGCCGCTGCGCAACTTCTCTTCCCTTCCGCGGTGTAAAATGCAGTTAATGCAAACACATCAATGATGGCCCGGATGGGAGGCTGGAGAATTCTTTCATGGAATCATGCAACAAAGTTATGCACTATAGGCATATTCAAAGAGACAGGCACAAACTTTTGTCACTGCCAATAGAGGAACCAACACCAAAGGGTGAGTCCAACACATCTTGTTTGTGGAGTAGCAAAATAGACTCACAGTTGGAGAAGGTGACAAAAGTGGCAAAGCGTGCACGCTCCATGGACTACAACGTTGCTGAGAAAAAACCATAATGTCATTGTCAATTTTGTGTCGAAGGACGAGAAAGTTCACATGGACATTTTCAAGAAGGAACGGATGTATGCAGGTTATGTGTTCTCATTCGGTAAACTTTGCGCTAAAGTAGCGTACCGTGCATTAGGTTGCAATACATCTAATCCGTTTGCTGAAGCCACTCATGATCTCGGTCAAGAAGTCGGTGATGAATTTGAGTATGAGGAAGAAGAGGAGGACAATAAGAAGGATGAGGAAGGGGTGGAGGAAAAGGAGAAGGATATGGAAGGAGAGGTAAAAGAGGTAGGGGAGGAAGAGGAAGACGGGAATGATGAGTCAGAGGTAGAAATGGTGAATGAAGAGTACGTAAGTCGTAGCATGTATGCGAAGGTTACTTTTTATGAGAGGCTTGATGGTCCTTAAATGGCCTTTTGCCTTTCCATTCATTTTTGTAGAGGAAAGCATGGTTCTATCAATTCAAGGCTATGCATCATTATTGGCATTCCATTGTTCTAAATCATTCTACATGTTTGATGTAATCCAGTTTCAAAATAACCTCGTAGCTTAAGCATAAATATGTGCCCTTGTGGAATGTTGCATATTGGCATAGCCCTCTCTTAAACATCATTTACGGAAAAAAACATTGTCCTCAACAATGGCCTGCCTCCTTCGTATTAAGTTGTGCATGACAAAGCATGAAAAGATGAGCATGTGTTTTAATATAAGAGCACATGGTAGAACAATGCATAGCCTTCAGAATTCCAAATGCCCTTTCAATCATGCTTCATGTGGCGGCATGTCTTGTGTTAAAACTTCCAACATGTTTAAGGCCAACATTCACCTGGTCTAAATTCATTTCCATGGTATTGCACCAAACGATAGGGATTGATCGGGCAAAATCCATTTGGAGAGGCTGATATTTCGAGTAGATATTTTGCTCATGGCATCCAAAACCATGGCACGTTGCATCCATAAACACACACAAATTGTGTGCAGTCTCAAGAAAAACATATGTCAATCTGTGACTTTGATTACAAGATGCCAAGACTGTTTGGCAAGTTCACATAACCTGTTAAGGAATGCAACTCGATGAAGAGCAATCTGGATCATGATCCGCACGTGCGCAGGTGCCATTGGGAAAATCAGGATGTCAACGTATGTAGTCTCTCATGTCCTCCCATTACGCGAGTGTGCCTTCACTCCTATCTCATTGGTAAATGATGGTTGTAGCCATTATATAAGGACACTACTCACTTCTAAAAGAACACGGCATCCGGTTGCCATGTGAAATCTCTCCATAAGAATGCACGTCGGCAAAGCATTGCAAATCCTTCTGCCCACATTAGGTCCTTCGTTAGAGTCTCTTTGAATTCCTTTTGCCAACGTTTGTACTTATAGGACTTACTCAACCTCCCTAGCCAGCAATCTTGGCCATATGCGTTGTTGGAACTGCTCGTGTCGCTACCTGAACTAGACCCATGACCTTTAACGTTTGAAAGACCAAATCTTGCTCAAACAGACTCTTAGTTGAGTTTCATAAAAATCTATTGGGCCTGTATTCAATGCTCTTTAAACCCATATTTCTTTATAAATCACATCCAAAGTTTTAAACTTTCTGGCACCCTCACAACCATCATTCTCCCATCTTACAAGAATTAAAAACATGAAAATCTGCACTTTCCATTTACTTATGTAAAGAAGTGTGTCGTCAACCGCTTAGTCAAAATGATGCCAAATGCTTGAATGATAGGACCTGATCCATGCCACTTTCTTTGTGATGAATTCACGGATGAACGGGTATCGCAGGTTGATGTGCTTGATGCGCGCATGAAGCTCCACGTTCTTAGTCAGAAACATTGCTCTCGTGTTTTCCTAAAAGATGTTGAATGCTCCAGACTTCTACTTTGTGGGACTTGCAGTACTTCACAAGACCACAATGTTTCCTTTACTAGTTTCCCTTTAACTCACTCAAGGTCATTTACATTCCTTCACTGGAAGAGAGGGCAATAAAGTCTTGCTTCTTGCCCCTCTAGTATATGGCACTCCTCAACCTCCTTGTTTTGTTTTAGCTGATAAGGATGCGACTGTTTCCTGACGTTAAAAGTGAGGCAAAGGCTACCGCTGTTGTCGAGGTAGAAAAGCACGTACTTGCTTTCCTCCCAATGCGGCACAACTGGATTTGCACAAAACTTGTTGAGCACTCCCACAACTTGAATGATGTCGAGGCGTGTGCCAATTGCTATATACATGAGGCTCCCGACTATGATTCAACATGAGACTACTTCCATGTTATTTCTCTCTTGTGTGATGTGGAGAGTCTCCATCATGCTTATCTTTGTGCCCCGTTCTAGATAAGATGTTATCTTGTGTGCTCCTACCATGTTGAACTGCTTCATGATGTCGCTCATGTATGTTCTCTACAACAATGCCAGGATCAGCTACCGTCGTTCGTGCGTGATACCAAGGCCAAGCTAGTAATAGGGATCTACCATGCCTTTTTTTAAGCAAGTGACATTGTTTAAAAGAGACATGGATTTAGAGGCAACAAGGAGATCAGTAGTGTGGGGCAAGATGATGACCCGGATTACCTCTTGTATAAGTCTATACACTTCATGATCAACTTCATTGCAAAAAAAAAAACAAGGCTTACAAGTAGCTCATCAATCTTGTGAAACCATGCTCATCATGTTTGCTTCAATTCAAAGAGGGATTTTACAAACTTACACACCAAATTATCCTTCCCTTTTACCACATACCCCTCCAACTGCTCCATGCACAAATCCTCCTTGAGGTCACCATTCATGACTCCACATGTGATGTCCATGGCGAATCTCTCACTCCATAGCAATAGCAAGAGTGAGGATCACTTGATTGGGTGGAAGCTTTACGACAAGAACAATTATCTCATTGTATATGCCCTTAGTCTGTGCATATCCCTTTGTAACTACTCTTGCTCTTTACCTCAGCAACTTACCATCTATACCACGTGTGCGCCTGAAGATCCACGGACATCCAATCACCCGGCTTCTACTTGGATCTTCCTCAAGGGTCCGTGTGCCATTTTTCATCATTTCATTGTACTCCTTGTCTATTGTTGAACGCCAATCTGCTACATTTGCACTATGCATGGCTTCACTAAAGCGTGCTGGTTTATTAGTGGTGGGGAGGGAGATAAGAAACAGGTCGGAGGACTAAAATGGATTTGGAGTGGTGCAAAAGTTGAGTTGAACTTGATTTTTTTGTTGTTTCTTTGCATGCGTCTCGGACTTCTGCAATAGCTCCATATTATCCTTGGAATCCTTACTAAGGCGTGTAGACTTTCTTAGCATCTTTTGTGTATTACTTTGATGCTTGTCATTTGCTTCAGTCATTGAATCCTCCTCCTCAGCTCTCTCAACCTCCTTAGTACCGCAATCACCGCCATATTTCTCACCACCCGCCTTTTTTTCCCACTCTTCATTCTCCTCCGGTACAGGGGCAAGAGTGTATGGGATTGCAGACATGCAACCTAAAGTTTAGCTGTTCACATTCTCATAAACAACCGCATCACGGTTGCAGATGATCTTATATTGAGGAAGGTTGTAGAGGTAGCATCCCAAGGTGCCATAGCCGAGGAAGGCCACATTCATCAACTTAGCATCTAGCTTGTTACAACTGCCAACGGACATATCCACGAATGTGTATTACTCAAAGGCTTTGAGATTTGTAACAATTGGCTTATGCCTTGTCCTATGGGTTTATCCAAAGTACACGGATACACGCTTCTTCCCAAAAGATTGGTGGAAGTTCTACATCTTGGAGCATGTTGCTAGTACTATCCATGGGCGTTTGTGCATGTAAAAATGGTATTCAAATTTGGTTTTTAAGGTGTGGTGAAGTTGTGCCGGAATCCACAAATCTTAAGGTAGTTGTGAAATTCTTTGGAGAGGTATTCTCCTCCACCATAGATGCAAATCACCTTCAACTGCCTACCACTCTTAGTATGTACACCAGCCATTCATACCTTGAAAGCATCAGAAGCATTCATCTTTCTAGCCAAAAGGGACATATACATCTTCTTTGACTTGTCATCAATGAATATGACAAGCTAGAATTTTTTAGACAAGGTCTGTGATGGCATGGAACCACACAAATCAGAGTGAATAAGCAAGAGAACCCCTTCCATTTTCCCATGAAAGGAGATTGGACTTGCTTCCCTTCACTATAGCCCTCACAACCAAATGCACCATGCTACTTCACCCCCTTAAGTTCTAGGCTTCGGGCCATCTACGGTATGAAGGCTATGGTACCAACCTGATGTGACAAAATGTGACTTTACCACGGGCCAATGTCATGTTTTTGCTCCCTCACTGCCAACGCAGAGGCAACTTCCTTCTCTAATACCACAAAGAGGTAATAAAGGTCATTTTCCTTCTCCATACTTTTGCAAATACACGGCATACACAAGCACAGATGGTGCAACAAGAATTCTTAAAGCAAAACTATATGCTTGTATTTGTGGGAGGAAACACAGAGGAGGTTAGCAGCAAGCCACGAAACACGGAGGACCTACTTCACATGATATTCCATGTACGTACCCTCAACGGAAGCACAATATACAATCTGACCCATCCCAACGGCCATCTTTGTACACTTTCTAAGGTTCAATGGTGGTGTACTCAACCAATTACTATATACATCGCGTCATGTACTGCGTGGTTCCTAAAACAATGATCCAAAACCAGTTGGTATTTTCATAGAAGTGCAAAACTGAGATGGTGGTCACAAATCCACTCTCCAAATCTACTCTGTTTACGGAATCGTCGAACTCCTTTCTCGCTCTCACTCTAGCTATAAGGTCTGCCTTCTTCTTCCAAAATTTGTACACACAATGACCTAGATTCTTGCAATAGTAGCACTTCCATTTCTTCTTCTCTCTTCATCCATTGCCCCGGGTTAGAGCAGCACCACGCACAAGAACTAAGTTGGCAATGAGAGCAATGTCAAGGCCGCATTTGCTCTCACCCTCCTTATGGAGGTCCTTCTCAAACAGTAGGTTCTCCTCGTAATTGAGTGAGAGCCTGTCGTCAAGCTAGTCCAGGGGAAAAAATAAGGTGAGTGCGTCTACTAGGAAGGCCAAAGAAGATGGTTAGAATGAGCATACAGTCCTCGATAGGGTCTAATCGCAGCAAGCTGGTTGGATAGAGATTTCACCATATCGATGTGGTCAATCATGGATCCAAACTCATTCACAGTCATAGTGTAAAAGTGACACTTCAACTGTATGTTCACGAGGATTTATTTTGACGCATAAGTGAAATAAACATTTCACTTAATCGCCTTTCGTGTGAGGATCCCACAGATAACAAGTTGATGCCATTCAGTGAGGTAGAGGTAGATGGTGGCGAGGGTGCGGTTTCACTTCTTGTGGTGGGTCTGGGCCTCATTAGCTTTCAAAGAGGATGGCGCTGGTTCCTTCTGACTCACAAGGCTCTGCAATATCTTTTCCATTAACACCATTTTCGTGTTGTTGCTCCTCTTGAAGAAGTTCGTGTTAAAAGCAGTTGCTTCCCCGCATGTCTAGAAGAGAGGAAAGACAATGGAATCCTCTACAGATCTGTACGGTACTCCAAATCAACATGTGTTTCTTGCACATGAAGCAAAAGTTCATCTGGACCTATAGCAATTTGTATCGCTCGATTTCCTTAAAATTAAGAGAACTCGTGAGGGTTCAGAATGTTGTGGGGGAATTTCGCTGTTGTCAGTAGAGCAGTTTCTTTACCAGAGCACTAGGCCAAATTTTGGCTTCAGCTTCCACCACAATGTGTGTAGCAAATTCCAACGTTGGGTTTCTACACACGTTTTAAACCCCGTCAAACTCCACCACCAAACACGAAAATGGAGTTATCGAGGTACCTCCAAACAGTTCGTGGAAAACATCAACCATATACAAATGTATTGACACCTCAAGAGAAGCATTTACCATGTTCATGAAGGCACCGTTATGTGAGGACAACACATGTGGCTCTAGGCGCAGATGTGTGCATCTGGCAGGTGGGTGATCTTCATTGTGGCAAGAATAACTTCCTGTAAGCTTCACAGAAATACACATCCGTTGGTGGACTAGAAAGCTCATGGGTAGACCTGTGATGTTACTAACACGGTCTTTGTCCATATTATCAGTCAAATTTAATCCCCACCTATTCATGAATTACGTGTTGCTGATTTCTGCCAAAACTCTGGTCACATAGTTTGTTACGACCAGGAAGCATGCATTTCATCTCAAATGGCTATCTCATGAAAAGGTCAGACCACGTTGGAACATCTGTTCCAACAACGGGTTATGTGTCCACAACTCTCACCATGTGAAAAATTCTCACGACTTCCACAGCAGGCAAGAGGAGTGTCTCGAATGGCCTCACTATCAACCTCTGATGATCGGTTGCAGAAGCGCACATGTTGCAAAAGAAGAAATCATAGCTAATCCAGAAGTACGCATGTTGAATTGGCTTCAAGCTTTGGAGGTGACACATTGAGAACCACAAAGTGCACAAGGGGCTACTTAAACGGATGAATGGAACGGCGTTTGTCGACAAGGCGAACATGATAGACGTAGAGAAGCATGTCTTTGCAGACAAGAGCACGGAGGGTCTCATGCTCCTGCTTTTCTACCATCAAGATCTGGTGGAACCACTTCTAATGCTTCACACTGGGAACCAAGGTGTGGACTTTCTTTTTGTAACATCCATTGATTGACGGTACTCGTGAACGATATCTTTGCAATGAAGTGACTTCTAATGGTTAGGATTGAGGAGGGAGAGGACATCCTATCCACCATGCAGTAGATTGAGTAGTTTGCCTTGCAGTACAATAACCTTGGATGGAAGGTTGACTGATAGCTACAATCAGTGACCCTCCTTATAGATGTATGTGATGGTTGGAACCCTCTCATCACCGTCCTTGGAGAATGTGCAAATGAGAATATCATCCACGGGAAAATTACTTAGTACATCCATATTAAGGTGCAGCAGCGGAGCTGCAGCAATGCCTCATTATCCTCATCCTCCCTGATCACCAAAATGTTTGGCGGCAAGGGCAACATCAAGGATGGTGCCATGAAGGCTGCAGATCGTAATTGAGGCAATGAGGGCTGCTGGACCCATCAGTGTCAGGAGGAGGCGAAGGACAGTGGCAAGGACGCCAAAGGTAAGATGGCGCTCAAAGGAAAAAAAAAACAATGGCAACGAAAAACACTACCTCAAGCGGGCCAAGAGGCTGTACCTGGATTTCCGAACCGAGTAGCACATCCAAGTCAAGAAGATTTGGTTTGTCCACTGCACCAATTCTGCCAAATAAGTGGTGGTTGCCAACGAAAACATCAAGCCATCGAGCAGTCAAGGAGAAATCAAGGTAGAGGTGATGGTGGATGATAAGAAGAAGTCGCATGTCGTCCATGGCGTGCAACATGTTTCTGGCCTGGCTGATATTCTATGTGAAAGTTGTTTGACATAGAAGGTGTATGAGGTGCTTTTCCATAGGAATGGCCGAGTGCTGTACTTGGATGATGAAAGCAAATTCGTGTCGGAGGTGAAGCTCGAAGTCGGACTCTGCATCATGCATACCAAGGTGATCCTTGTAGCATCAGATGTAGCAGATTCTTAGGAGCACACCATCAATATGATCAGAGGGGGAGCTAATACGGAGCTATGGTACTAGAAACTCAGGAATCTATCACCCACGGTTGTGAAAGAGATGTAGAAGTACAAAATGGTGTATGGCATCGCCATCATTGATTTACTAGATGTTACAACAGATGTAGTAGCACACCAGAAATGAGAGCCTTACATCTAGGGCAAGATGATGTGCAAAATGTTCAATAATACTGCAGTTCAACTGAGGACCTGCTGGAAGTCATGCAGAGCAACGTGTACGGCTCATTCAAGATGCCATCAAAGGATGGTGTGCAGTACTTCATCACCTTCATAGATGACTTCACCAGAAAGGTCTACGTCTACTTCATGAAGCGGAAATACAGTGTGTTGGACTGGTTGAGGGAGTACGACATAGCGGTGACAAGACAGACTGGCTACAATGTGGAAGTGCTACATAGGGACAACGTCGATGAGTACGTAGGCCATAGCGGGTGGCTCAAGGAGTAAGTAATCAAGTGAGAGTCGGCGGCGCCTTCCTTGCCACAATATAATAGTGTGGTGGAGCGGGAAAATCAGACTCTGTTGAGCATGGTATCTATCATTGATGTGGGATTGGGATTATCGCAAAGCTTTTAGGAAGAAGAAGCATGTACAGAAAGCTACACCACCAATCTCACTCTGACGGCAGTGCTAAAAGGGAAGAGCAGCTGGAAGATGTCACAAGAGGTATGGAGTGGGCATAAGAATATTGTAGCACATAAGAGAGTCTTTAGGTGTAAGGTGTATGCGATGGTGTAGGAGGCACAACAGGGTGACGGAAAACTAGACTTGGAAGCCAAGACGTGTCTCTTCCTTGGCTTTGAGAGCACACAATTGCATATCGGCTCCACAAAATGTTCAAGGAGGAGATTATTTTCAGCCATATGATTGAGTTTGACGAGTAGCAGAGCTAAAACAGCAATAGAAATGACATCAACATAGTGGATTGTCCCAAGTAGGGAGGGCCGTTCCAGCTCCTCCAACATGAGAAGGAGCCAGCGGATGTTGACATTGATGACATCATGATGCTGTTTCAAAACCTCCGCATCGATGATGCAGAGGTAATGAAATGCAACAGGGCAATGCAACAGGACCAGGTGCGCCTGGGGCGTAGAATGCAGCAGCTGACACAAAAGAGTTAGAGGATGAGTACAATGTTGTCATTGAAAAGTAAGAAGACCGTTAGCCAGGTTTACCAAAATTAATTTTTTTTAGCCAGAGAAGACAGAATGTAGCAGAACTCTTCGAAGCAACAACAAGTAGCTGGATCAGCATGGCGTCATGCATGGTAGCAGTCGCAATGGAGCTCAAATCTGTGCAAGAGGTACTTGCATGGTCCAAGAGGGAACAATTGGACACAGTAGTCAAGTTGGAGTTAACGTCTATTACTGAAAATGACACTGGGGAGATAGTAGACTGGCCGAAGGATGCCAAAATCATCGTCTCTAAGTGGGTCCTTGAAACAAAGTGCATCAAGGGAAGGAATTTGATAATTACAAGGTACCAAAGGTGGCATAGGAGGTTGCACAGTGCAAGGACAAGCCCTACATCAAGACTTTCACCACCTTTGTCAAGTTCATGATTAAGTTGGAGGGGCAACTACCAAGGACATGGGGCTGTACCAAATGGATGTAAAAACCGTGATTCTCAACAGTATCCGCAACAAGGAGATTTTGATGGAGGTGCCAGAGTGGGTGGACGTGTTGGAGGGTAAAGTGTGCATGCTGCGAAAGTCATTCTATGGGCAAAGTCGCCACTATGTTGTTTTTAGTAGATGGACAGCTACATGGCGTAGCTTTGCTTCAAGCACAGTGGATCTGAACACGACGTGCACATCTGATGCAAAAATTAGATCCACCTGATTGTAACACTCAATGTGTATGATCTGTTAGGAAATTACAAGAATTGAATAGGAGGATATAGCCATTTTCAGTGGTATAATATTTTACAAGAGCACTTAGCCAGATCTTGGCTCCGGATTACAATGCAATGTGAGCGATGAATTCCACCTCTAGATTTCTTTGCAGTATTAAAAGCCACGATTGGGGGAATTCAGCCAAATTTGGGCTCGGGGTCCACAACTCGGTAGGATTTTTTGATAGTTGGGGACTTCACAAACATTCAGACTGCAATTCTATGTGTTACCCCGCCAAGCTCCATTACCAAACCTGACATTGAAGTTTTTGAGGGTCCTCCAAATAATATAGAAAACACTTCCACGAC
Source organism: Penium margaritaceum (assembly GCA_023375785.1). NCBI lineage: Eukaryota > Viridiplantae > Streptophyta > Zygnematophyceae > Desmidiales > Peniaceae > Penium > Penium margaritaceum. The sequence goes on from SZWC01006423.1 coordinate 39,979, forward strand.
ATAAAAATGGACCTTTGTCTCCAAAACATTGTTTCCAACGTGCACAAACGTGTCGCGATATGAGAAAACCACATGTGGCTTTAGGCGACGTCATCTAGATCTGGTAGGTGTGTGACTTGCACTGCAGCAAGCACATCTTCCTCTACACTTGGACAAATCGCACGTTCCTTGGTGTATTGGAGATACCAGAAGTAGCCCTTTTGCGTTTTCAAACAAGGTCTTTATCCAAGATGCTAACCAAATCTCATCTGCCGCTCTTCCTAATTGAAGTGTTGGTAATTTCTGTTCTAACTCTATTCACATAGCATGCAGCAACCAGAAAGCACACGCTTTGTCTCATGATTCTCGAACAACACATAAACATCACAAGGAGGTCATTCCACACTGAAATGTTGATTCCAAAAGTTCTTGCCTTCAAACTTGACAGTGTTAATTCCGGCTACCAAAAAAGCGGGAATTGCCATGGTGATGAAACATTCAATCCACAAACGAATCTCTTGGGAGATATTTTTGGGTCTGACGTGCCTGACCTTAGTGATTCACTTCTTCCTTTCTGGAGAATCTGAGACTAAGCCTGAGCTTTCTGGTCATCTAATGCTATGTAACTCGGAATCTAGAGGCAGTCACTTATGAGAAGGAAACTGAGCAGATTTTCATTAGTTTTTATAAGCAAAGATATGATTTGATATGTTACAGTTCTATTCACAAGCTTTTCAATGCATCAAACCAAGCACAATTAGGCCAAGCGTAGCCCAAGTTAGGCTTGCCAAAGTGCAGGTCACACTCACCATTGAGACGTGCCTCTTTGGGTGCACACTCACAGTGATGACTTTTTTCACATGAAAAACACCTTTTCGGAGGCACAGATCCCTTTGCACGTGATGTAGGAATTCCCTCCACTCTTTTGACGTGCCATGACCGAGGCACGTCAAATGAGTGCAAGGAAGCCCTTTGTCCCTTTCTGCGGACCTACAATAATAATTCTGACACTCATTGAGTAACAAACCATACTATTGAGTCGCACACTCTGAGCCAGAATTTTGGCCAAGTTTCCCAAAAACGACTTGTACTACTGGATCCGGTGGATCTAATCCACCGGATGTCTCCGCCGTCATCCAGCACATAAATTGTTACTCATATCCAGTGGATTTATGCACTGGATGTCATTTTGCGGCTGACTCCTCGAGCCGCCGCGCACACACCAAATTTTAGAGCTCATTACTTCGAAGAATTTCACTAGTTCAAGTTGCACCGGATTCAGCAACTCATACTTCTGGAGAAATCACCCATTTTAGATTTGGAGTACTCTCTGAGCCAATAGATCAAAATGAGGGGATATTTCTCTCTTCGGCGACTTGTCCATCCCTTGCGGCACCGCACTCCAGCATGTTGAGGGACAAATTACAACATTCTCCAGATTCCACCTTCCATGCCCACTACTCCCGCTTTCTCTCACTCATCTTCTACTGCACCCTCCATCCCATTGTAGCGCGTCATCGCAAGTCTAGTCACGCTCATTGTGTGCCGAACCGCGGGTTGTGATTGCTCAAGGAATATACAGGCATGCTATATGTCTGTAGTGTTGTAGCACCACTTATCCATTTTCCGCCATTTCTCATGCACAGTGATAACGCACGTAGATGTGTTTGGTCCTCATATATTGTGTCAGATTTTTTATTAGCGAGATGGAGACAATGTTGTCCTCTTGTACCAATGTAGGCTCTCGTTGCAGCACACCCAACTCCACCAGTAACCTGTGGAGCCACACCGTACCCTTGACTGTCTCTTCCAGCACAATGCACTCCGCTTCCACTGTAAAGGTGGCGACATAGTCATGCTTCTTTCTGCACCACGAGACCGCTGCATCCACAAGGAAGAAAACGCAGTTGGATGTGAATTTTTGTCTATCGACATCATCAGCGTAGTCCACATACGTATAACAGACCATGCGCGAGGATTCAGAACGTCCCTTGCCGTCGAACATTTGGCATTTTGCCACATAACAAATGTGCTTGATTGCCTTCCAATGTACCTTCTCACTTGGTCCACCTCGTAGGGTGGGTCTAGTCAAGTTGTATCCATGGCGAACATGAGGTTGCATATCACTTGTTGGTAAGGTACCCTTGCCATGTCTTTCATTCTTCTTTTGTTTGGGATGTTATTGGCGTGCTCGGTTCACAGGTTGTGGAGACAGGACAAATAACTGGTTCACACCCCTCCATGTCATATCGATTAAGTACCTCGGCTATATGTTTGGATTGCCCAGCTCAAGCGTGTGTGTCCTACAGTTCCGTGTGATGCTCATCCTGAGGTGGAACTCTAGCCCCCCCATATGCGACATCTAGAACTTGCTGCTCAGCTGTCCTTTCCGTTGTAGGCTCGTTTGGTCCAAGAAGCACATGATCAGGAAATCCCCACAGATTAACATGTTCTGATGGAGCTTCTTGTCGCACCGCACGTACATGCTGTGATCCAACGAATTGCTCTTGAAGATGAGCTCTACCATGAAGATATCCATATGTTGGTACCAGCATTGGGGTGATTGTTTTAGCCTTTATAAGGACTTTTGTAGTTTACACGATTTGCTCTATGGTGCCTCCACTCCCACCATCACCTCCATGTAGATTTCCTTATCGATGATATCATTGAGGAAGGCCGTCATCACACCCATCTGGTGGAGCTCCAAATCCTTCGCGACTGCCACCACAAGGATTGTCCGGATGCTTGTGAACTTGGCAATGGGAGCAAACATCTATATATAGTTCCTGTCCTTACGCTGTGGGTACCCCTTGGCCATGAGACGTGCCTCGTGGTTTCAGACCACACCTTCTTTTGTGAAATTGATCTGAAAGACCCACTTTGAGCCTATAACATTGGCATCTTTCAGCCTGTCAACCAACTCCCATCTGTCTTTCTCCATAATTGATTGCGGCGTCACACTGCTCTCCCTCGGGCCACACAAACACCTCTTGCACGTTCGTTGGCTCCAATAAAGTAGCAAGCACACACTACGCCATGCCGAACCATTGGTTGGTGCCTACACTGTAGGAATTCGCCGCCCTCCGTTGCCTTCCTATGCTGCACATGAGTTTTGGTGGCACCTTGTCACTCTATTGCAATCCTTCCGACACTGCTTGATCCAGTGAAATATCACCCTAATGGCTCCCCATGGATCTATTCCACTCCAGCAAAACATTGACTGGATGGGTGGCGCATACAAAGGATTTTCCTCCGACGCCTGATGCATACTCTGCCAGGAGCACACCCTTTGGCACCCGTTGTGCCTCTTCGTACGGATCTTTCTCACTGATCTCCAACACAGCCGCATTGTTGCCAGAGTCCTCCACGTCGGCTGCTGTCTCTACAACACTACCACACTCCGATGCTATATGCTTGACCTCCATGTTTGCCGGCTCCTCGTAGTGAAGGACCTGGAATCACTCCCCCTCTTTTTGAGACATTATTGCTGGTTCTGAAGCTCTACTTCTTGTCAAACTCGACATCATGGATGATGACATCTTGTGTGCATGGGTCCTCGAGCCCATATGCCTTATGGGTGCACCTTTCTACTAAGGAATGGGCACAAGATTGTATGCATTTCCATCTTGCTGTCACGACAATGTGTCTCTTACACCATCTTGTATACCTTGTAGCCAAACAACTTTAGATTTTTTCACATTTTGCTTGTGTCCGCTCCAATCCTCCAGCAAAAATTTCCAGCCACCCATACCCTTCATCACTATTCTTGGGGTGAGGTTGACGGTATAGCTCTTTGTACGCACAAATTTTGCACAGAAGACTTGTAGTAATCACGCATCCGCAAGCATGGTTTGACCACTCCGCCACTCCGTTGGACTATGGCGATTACCGCATACTGGGTTCCCAATCGATGCTTTGTTGCAACCACCCACTATAGTCCACGTACCCTTGGCCAGTGTTGATGCGTAACGCTCTTATCTTCCAGCAAGTCTATCTCTCCACCACTTCAAAGCCTCCTTCATCTGGTCCAAGTTTTCACCTTTCCGCTTGATGATGTATAGCAAGGGCTTCCTAAAATAATCATGAATGAAGATGAAAAAACACCTCAAGCCGCTATTTCATGGTGTTTTGAATGGTCAAAACATGTTGTGCAAGACCTCCAACAGGTCCTAAGCATGAGCCTTATTCTTCTTGAATAGCTTGTGTCGCGTCTTACCCGAAATATAGGGCTTGCACTTCTTGTGTGCTGTAGCATTTGCTGCTGCATCTGCTCCACCATTGATGACAAGGTCATGTACCATTTCTCTCTTTGCCATCTCTTAATGGTTGTGGAAAACGAATGGCATAGCCGTCGGTGTCAGAGCTCCAGATCTGTGCTTCCTCGCCTGGCCATTTTGACGATGCCCTCTTGAGAGTCTGTTGTGTCTGATTTCACGGGGATCACCTTGGTCTCCACAATGTAGATACCGTCCTTACGCTTTTCCTCTAGCACGGCCTTGCCACCACCGTCCTTGAAAACCACTGTGCCCCTCTTCCAAAAGAGCACCTCATATCCCGGAACCGTCAAGATACTGACACTCAAGATTTCAGCCAATCCAGGGACGTGCTATAGACCACAAATTATACACCGCAATTCTTACCGCCCACCATGACTTCCACCTCCACGACACCCTGGCCACCCATTGACTCTATTTTTTTGGTCACGACCACCATGGCAGACTTTGTTTAGTTGAAGAATCCCACCTTCTAAACTGGGGTATGCTTCTTGGCCTTAAAATCCAGGTACCTGTTGGTATTCTTAAGGAAGTGACTATTTTTTTCATTGAGGAGCGACTTCTTGTCTTTCGCTTGTATGCCACCGGCCTTCGCCTCCTCTGGACACTTGCGGGCCCAATGGCCCTCCTTGCCATAGTTGTGGTGCAAACCATTCATGACACCCTCCTTGTTGCCGCCTTTTCCGTCGATTCCTTTGTCCCTGCTTCTGCCACCACACATTTTGGTGACAAGGGCCAATGAGGAAGACGAGGTCTTCCTATAGCTCCGGCGTTGTTCCTTGTTGCGGATGTACTCTACGACTACGCCAAAGGTGACCTTTTCCTCTGGCCATCCTCTCAAGATGGTGACAAGAAGGCTCCAATAATCAAGCTGGGCCATGATGAGGGCCATTGCCTGAATCTACGTGTCGATCTTCCATCCCACTTCCTCGTATTGTAAGGTCAATGAATTGATCTGCTGCATGGCAGAGAAGATATATTCTCCCCCCTCAGTTCTCAATTTGAGGAGCCGCTTTATTGCAAACATTTTGTTTGCGGACAAATTGGATTTGTGAATGACACAAAAGTAGCTGAAGAAGTAGCAGAAATAGCTCAAGCAGTTGCAGAAGAAGAAGAAGAAGAAGAAGAGGAGGAGGAGGAAGAAGAATTAGTAGAAGGAGAAGGAGAAGAAGAAGAAGTAGTAGTAGTAGAAGAAGAAGAAGAAGAAGAAGAAGAAGAAGAAGAAGAAGAAGGAGAAGAAGAAGTAGAAGAAGAAGAAGCAGAAGAAGAAGAAGAAGAAGAAGAAGAAGAAGAAGAAGAAGATGATGATGATGAAGGAGAAGAAGACAAAGGAGAAGACACTATGAGCATGAGCATTTGCATGTTCTTCTTTACAAAGACCTGCTTCTCCCTATCCTTAGTAGTCGCCTCTTCGAGAAATTTGTCTTCCAACATGAAATCCAGCAGTCCCTTATGCGTGACTTGGAAATCAAACTGCTACCTCCATGGCCCAAAGCAAGAGCCGCCCATAATTTTCAAAGGACTATGTCTCCTTCCATGCCATTGTAAAGCTTCTACTACGACAGGTTGTCAGTATTCACGGCAACGTCGTCCGTGAAGACAATGCTGTGTGCTATAGAAGGTGTGAATGTCTTGGGGAAATACAAGGTTGTGAGTCCATAACCCTTCATCAGATATGTGGATTTGATGTGCCTGACTTTCCTTAGTGGTTCACTTATTCCTCTTGGGTTAATCTAAGACTAAGCATGAGCTTGTGGTTGCCTCATGCTATGTATGTAAGAATATAGTGACAGTCATTCTTTCAAAGGAGATTAAGCAATGATATAGCTGACAGGTTTTAGCGCTAGTCCCAAGCTCTCCAACGCATTAAACCGTGCGCAATTCAGCCAAGTGTAGCCCAATCTATACTTGTCGAAGCATAGGTCACACCCACCATATAAACGCCTAATGCCTCTTGTGGTGCGCACACACCGTGGTGCTTTATTTCATGCGCAAAATGCCTTTCCAGAGGTGCATATCCCTTTTTACGTGAAGGAGGGATTCTCTGCACTGCTATGACATGCCTCAATTACTTTTGTGTTTAGTTTGATGATGGGGTTTGATAGGGCTTGAAACCTGTCTGTGGACCCGTAGTCAGAATTTTGACTGACCCTGAGTAACAAACTCTACTACAAAGTCGCAGACTTTGAGACAGGAATTTGGCCCCCAGTTTCAACTCGTACTACAGGAACTGGTGGATCTTATCCACCAGATGAATCCACAGTCATCCGACAGATAATTCCACTTGATGTGCCTTGTTCTTCACATCCGGTGGATCTATCTACCGGATGTCAACATCCGGTACATAGATCCACCGGATGTTTTGTGGCTAACTCCCTGAGCCGCCGCATCAACTTTGAGAGTTCATAACTTCCTTGACACTCGACAGATTCCGGTGATTGAAGTTGCAATGGATTGAGCAATTTGTCAAACCATACAGGAAATTACCCATTCTGGAGCATTATCCGAGTTGCTAGATCCATACGTGGGGATTTTTCTCTCTCTTCGGTGCCTCGTCAACGCCTCACGGCACCATACTTGGGCATGCAGAGGGGAAATTCACAACATATCTCACACAACAGGGTGCAAGGAATGCTTCAAGAATGAGAAAATCCTTGTTATAGAGACTGGGGAAGCCTCAAGGAGGTGATCAAGCTCACTAAGAGCAACCAAGACAAAACCAACCAACTGTAAGAGATTTGGAGGTTTTACGAACGTAGCCTACAAAAACATGTGGATTATTGAAGAGAAAGAGAACATATTCATTGAAAATTGAGTGAGCAATCGCATGATCTCAGCTCTTCTCAGCCCTCATATGCTTTCTTTTTCTAACGGAGCATGGAACTACACTATGTCAAAATTCCCTTTCTAACACACTCCGAGGCTAGTGGGATGAGTTACAATCACATTCGGCAAGGAAACTTTCCTGTCCACCACGTACGCGGCCATGAACCTTTGTGAGGTCCTTCATTTGAGTATCTTAAAATAATTTTTGTCAAATTTTGTACTTGCAGGATGCTATCAGCCTCCTTGACCAAAAATCCTAGCCATATCGCTTGTTGGACGTGTTGGTGTCGTTACGAGAATCGGACCCATGACCTCAAAACATTGGAAATTCATATCTCGCTCAAACAGAGTCTGATTTGAGTTATGTAAAATGTTATAAAACCTTTGAGTAAAGCTAATTGTGCCTGATTGTTTTCATCAGGCAATCTAGTTTTCTTACTTTCTCAAACCCTTACCTCCATCACTCCGCTTCCTTCGCTAAATCCACACATGTACCTCCTTTTCATCCCCGGCCTTTTTCTCAGTCCCTTCATCGACGTTGTTTTCACCATCATTCTCATCATCATCACCATCATCATCATCATCATCCTCCTCCTCCTCCTCCTCCTCCTCCTCCTCCTCCTCCTCATCATCATCATCATCATCATCATCATCATCATCATCATCCTCCTCCTCCTCTTCATCATCATCATCATCATCTATTGTTGTGTGGGTTTTGAGCCGACACCACTCCATACAGAAACGTTGGCACCACAGGTCATTAAGGGGTTCCGAGACTGCTTCATCAGCAACGACATTGCCGATGTGATGCAATTGCTACGTCTCGGCATCCAGGTTTGTGGGTGTGTTGTTGCTAGATTTTTCTCGACGGTCAGGACCCGGGCACCCAGAGACATGTTCCAGGGTCACGAGGAGACCTGACTTGCATGTGTGGGGTCTGACCGGCTTGTTACACTGGTCGTCATATTTGATATGGTCCGTTATTCGGACGCCTGTGTAGTGACTTCTGGCCTGGCAAGCGTTTCGGCTTTGGTGGGGCCGTATACAGTGTTCCCGCAACCAAACGTGCCCCTGGTTGCGTTGGTCACGCGCCACGCCTGACGGCTATTTAGGTCAAGCTTAGCTCATTGTTGTGTCTTTCTCTGGACATATTTTCTATGGACACACATTTGACACCCGATTTGTGTCACCTGGTCAAATTCTTGCCATTTCGCGTTCGACGTGTATTGACGCCGCGAGCTGATTGAGCGCTGACGTCTAGTCAGCGACAAGAGTGCTATGAAGCTTCTTGGCTATATTAGCTTGGTATCAGAGCAAGCGAACCAAAGCTCACCGCGAACCACAGCAACAGTAGTAGCAATGAGTGGCAGCAACGATAGCCACCCAGAGCAGCAACAACAGTAGGTCCTAGGAGGACCCGCCACTATTACGTTGTAGTGGAGGTAGTGGTAGAAGCACCACGTGACATCGACGGCAATGGTGGCGGCCATCTCAGCCACATTGGCAGTAGTTACAATAGTTGCAATGGTGGGAAACTACAGCAGCAGCAGTCGTGGACGGCTTTGGCAATAGTGGCGGTGGGCAGCAATTGTAGCAGCATCCATAGCAACAGTGGTGGCGGCGAGCAGATGGAGTAGTAGCGGTGGTGGGCAGCAGCCACAGCAGTAGCCACAGTAGTAGCAGTGGAGGTAGTAGCCAGAGTAGCAGTAGCAACAATAACAACAGTGTCAAGCAGCTACAACAGCAACGACGGGGGGCAGCAGCTGCTTCGGCGGCATAACAACAGTAGTAGTAGCAATAGCAATCTGCTACAGCAGCAATGGTAGCTGGAAACTGCCGTTGTAGCAGTCACAGCCGCATCGCCACAGCAGGAGCCATAACAGAAGCTACAACAGTAGCCACAGCTCCAGCAATAGCAATAGCGGCCGTTAGCAGCAAGAGTCACGTGCAGTGGCAGCTGCACTCGCACTCCACAACCATAGCAGCAGTAGCACACGCAGCAGGGACATCCGCAATGACAGCTGCAGCTGCCGCTGTCTCCATTGCAACGGGAAAAAAACTGCCATGTAGATTTCCATCAGGAGAGCTTGCTGTGCAGCTCGCATTCAGGCGAGTGTGCCGATTAGCAAGCCCACCGATCGACGAGCTTGTCCAAATGATGAGCTCGCCACGAGGTCGAAATCGGTGGCAAAAAAGGGGAGATGAAGGGACACTCAAGGAGGTGGCACCCAAGAAAAGGAGGCATCCGAGGAAACCCCAAAAGAGGGATCCTCAAGAGATCACCAGGGAAAAATAAGAAGGGAGAGCACAACAGCAGAACTGACAGCCGCAGCTACAGAATAGGTGGCTTGAGGCCACAGCCGTTGGCGATCGACGATGGTCACATCAGCAGTAGCACCACATGTGGCCTGAGGCCACATCCGTCACCTCAAGACGGCAACCAGAGCAGCTATAGCAGTCGCAACAGCAGAGGCACGAGCAGCGCCAGCGGCTGCAGGAGGTGTGGCATGCAACCACGACCGTCGACGTTAAACAGTGGCCACAAGCAGCAACGACATCAGCAGTAGCAACACCGAAGGTGACTTGAGGTCGCACATTCAACAACCAAAAAACAGCACGATAGCAGTCGCACATGAGTGCACCCCCAGCATGGTGGTGGCCATCTTTGTGACGGCGTCTCAGCACATCTGAGCGACTATGCTTCGATCGACCACCTTCCCCTATGCCAGAGGAAGCGAGTGTCTTGTACACTCATCCATACCAGGCTCCTGAGATGAGCAGTTTGGTGTGGCAAGAGGCACAGCTGGCGTCGTGGCTGGCACTGGCACTATAGGCATAGCAGGCTCGACGAGCGTTGTGGCAGTTGCAACCATGGCACACGCCTCATGCGTCTAATGGCTTTACCTGCTACTACTGAGTTAACCGGCACCATGGTTGGCACCAACAGTGGCCTGCCTAGTGGCGACAAACCTGGATGCGGTCTTATCCTTCTTCTCCTCCACCTGATCCCGAGATGTTGACAGCCGATGTCGTAGCGCCCTTGAGCAGAGTTGTGGCAGTGCTCTGTACGCTGAGCTCTATGGCTTAAAAAATATGGTGCAACAGCTCATAGACCATGTGGTATTTCAGCAGGCTGTCACGAACCTGCCGTTCTAAACTCCCCCCTCTTCCTCTTCGCCATCGTCACCTCCATCAGTGACGTCACCTCACGGTGCCGCGACGCCCGACCCCAGGTCCACATTTGACACCCTCTGCTCTGTCCTGGAGTCAGTTGGATTCATCTCGACCTCTGACCCCTCAGCCTTCATGACTGCATAAAGCTTGCACTGCACACACGCACGGTCGTTGCACGAGGCAGTGGACAACACGTCTTTCTCAACATTCTCAGGTAGTAGTAACAGTGACAACAATAGCAGAGGTTGCAGCAGAGCCGACTCTCTCGTTCCCCATTCCAGAGTTGGTACATCCTCTACTAGTCCATGTGACCACCTCTACAACTCCCACTGGTGTATCGGTCGTCAGAGGGATGGTTTGTCCACCAACGACTATTGTGGAGCTAAGGACTGAGCCAATAGATGGAGGCGCATGACACACTCAGTTGGCGCAGCATGTGGAGGGGACGGAGGCTCACTCAGTGGGGGAGGATTGTTCATCCGTGGAGTGGTCCGACACTGAGTCAGCTTTAGACATCGAGCTGGAGATTACAGCACATGTGGCGATGGGAGTCAGAGAGGTAGTAGAGGATGTTGATGCCCTGGTGACGGTCAGGACAATAGTAGCAGCTACGGCAGTGGTAGGAGTTGTAGTAAAGCCATCTCCCTCGTCCAAAGTCGTAGGGTTGGTTTGCCGTCCCCTCTTGGTTCCTACCAGTCTGACAGCTGTAGTGGGGATGGAGTCTCTGCCTACGACCACGAGACATCACAGGATGGATGTACCACATAGTGTTGGATGGCGAGGGCATGTGGCCGACAGCCAGGAGGAGGCAGACATTCCCTGTGAGGACGCCGAGTTGTCCGATGACGAGTGGTCAGGGTTGGAGGTAGACGTAGAGGCCAAGTGTGCTGCTGTGTTTGCAGTAGCCACAACACAAGTATGGGATAGCCCCCAACTGATGGCAGACATCCGCGTGTGCGACACGTCGGCAGCGGCTGATGAGCTTGCATAAGTCATCCCTACAGGTGCAGCCTACGTGGAGGACGCAGCGCGAGCTACGGGCCTTTAGATCATGGCTGTCCTCACAGGCTTGACAGACACCACGATAGTTCCAGCCGACGATACAGCTAAAAACTTTCGAGCTACTATTCCCGTGCCTGAGCGCCTTCGCTCCACGGTAGATACGCAGGAGACAGCCGTGGTTCGAGCTGAGGCACACATGTAGGGCCTTGTGGCCAAGCTCAGGGAAGCCAGTAGCTGTTGCTACACTGCGGATGTTCTAGTGCGACGGGCTGTCGAGGCGTGCGTGGAGGATGTACACATGCATCTCAATGCAGTTGAGTGGTCTCTACAGGATGCACGTCTGGGACGGGCAGACCTTCACCAACAGGTGGACAATTGGTTGCACACCAAGGGTTTGGAGGAGCCCCACGGGGCTGAGCGTGCTCTTGATGATGGCAGCGATGCAGCAGATGCGGATGCGGATGCACCAACGGATGTCGACATCTGGCTAGCAGTCGATGGCCGAGTGACAGCTGTGGCAGCAGCAGCCGGTGCCTCCACAGTAGCAGCTCCTACATGTGTAGACGTTGTATATACCGACATGTTGTCTGGTGCCGACATCCTAGCAACAGCTGGTGGCCAAGCGGCACATGAGTCGAGGGCTCACGCAATGGAATTCGACCTGTGCGACGAGGCGGCGAGGCTAGTGGAGGCCGTGGCTTGAGCCGACGCGCACGCGATGGAGGTCCACTGTCAGGTTCGTTCCTCGACTGACAGCCTGCATGCCGTAGATGCAGCTGGCCGGCCAGCTGCCCCAACAGAGCTCGACGAGTTGCACACGCGTCTCGACGCTGCATCGTCCGCATGGCGATGTGCAGCTCAGCAGCTAGCGGGCATACGGCAGGTGATGTAGTTGGAGGAGGCCCTCAACACTACACTAGTCGTAGCAGCAGTTGGCGACATCAGTGACGATGACAACGACAACGACGACGACGTTGTGGGATGAGGCTACGTCGCGCACGCACCACTAGTATAGCTTAGCTCATTGTTGTATCTCTTTGCACATGTTTTCTATGGGAGCATATTTGACACCCTAGTTGTGTCACCTAGCCAAACCCTTAGCATTTCGCGTCCGACGTGTGTTGATGCAGCGAGCTGACTGGGCACTGACGCCCAGTTAGCAACAAGCGTGCTAGGAAGCTTCTTGGTTATTTCAGGCTCATCGTCGTCATCATCATCATCATCATCATCATCATCATCCATCTCTTGTGTCTCCTTTTTCCCTTGTAAATACATGGAACATCTTTCCAAATAATAAGCACCAGAACCCATTACATTTGGGAGTATGGTTTCTTGTTGTGGCACCATTGCATCACAATGGATCCACAAGGCCGCAGACGTAGAGGAGAGGAAAACCAAGGAGGTGGATGAAGAGGAGGAGAATGAGGAGGAAGAGGAGGGGTGAGGAAGAGACACTCATGGAAGATCGGAAAGATTTTTCGATGAGTTTGGACGAGGCAAGCCATTGGGAGGATGTACACAGCCAACATGGTGATGTGCATTTAGAATGGGCAAAAGAAATTAGGACATATGTGGTGCAATTTGTAGCCCATGGCGTGTTGTGTATGTATATTCAACTGTTTGAATCCATGCAAAAACAAACATCCAAAAAGGTTCTCTCACATTTTATTGAAGACTTTTAAATTGCATAAAAGGAACACTACCCTTGTGCGAAGGCGTGATGAACACTTGGATGGCATGCAATGGGATGAGTAACTGTGGCAGAATTTTATGTATGTTTTTTTTCTTCTTCAATTTTAATCCTTACTCCCTTTATTCTTGTCCATTCATTATGCAAGACCACACGATCTTGCTTTGTTCATTGTTAATGGATGTATTGATGAGTAACGAACATGTCCTTTTGGCGCCTTGTCTGAGAGAAAGACACACTTCGTGTGCTAATAGACGGTGATGCCAACACGAAGTGCTCATCTCTTCAGTATTGAGCTACAGGAGTGAGCTTGAATGCTGCATGCTAAGGATGCTGGACATGTGACAGGCTAGCCATCTCAAAGGTATGTGCCCATGTGTGCATGCCACAAAAACTGCCACTTATGTAAGTGCAAGACATAGCTTGTCATACTAGTGATCTGCAAGGGTTTTAGATTGTGGACATCATGCAAGTGAAACACATGGGTGTTCAGAACCTTCATGAAGTTCATCCTTGATACGCACTTACATGCACTTTATGTACCTTCCTCCCAAACAAAGATGTTCTAATGTTGCATAGCAATGTATTGGCATTTCAATGGCATGGGTGCCTCTCCAAAAGTATGATAGTTCATGAATTCAATCATTGATGCACATTTATTGTCCCAAGCATAAATTTCAAACACCTGCATTCAGTCATGATGCTTCGCCATTAGTGCACGCTAGTGCTCATGTCTCCTACACTTCGTGACATTATCTATGTTTGAATGAAGGCATGTACGAGACAAGAAAATACACAAGGCAGTGTCACCAAGACATGGATGAGGTCTTCACCGCAAAGGCATATGTGCAGTCATGAAGGCCAGCCACAAGCAGTGGCCTCCAAACTTTGGACACCTTCATACACGGGATACACCCAAGGATGCATCGGTTGCTGTCTTGAAAAGTGTCATCAACACACTTCATCAATGATGCAAACACACGAGTTGGGATAAAAAACAAAACATCAGAACACTCGAGGAACAGCAGAAGAGTCCAGAATCTTCACAAGAGATTCGACAAGAACTTTTACAAAAACATGGGCACTTCAGTATAGCGCACATAATTTACCAGTGGTAGTACACTGAAACTAGACATGAATTTGTGGCTTTCCGGTTGTGGGAAAATCAAAAAAGGGACTACACAATTAATGCAGAGGATGTTGTCAAGGGCGACAACCTTGGTTGCCGAGTTGCAGATGGCACGGGTGATTGAGATGAAGAGCATGGCATCACTAAAGGAATAGGTGAACAAGTGCAGGAGGAAGGAGAGGGATAGGAGCAGCAGCAGGGGAGCACAAGAGGAGGTTGTGGGAGCATTAGGGGAGGGACAGGATGGAGAGGAGGAGCAGAAGCAGCATGATGAGGACCATGATGAGGAGAAGGGTGATGGGAGGAGGAGCAGGATGGATGTGGAGGGGGAGGGGAGAATATGAATGAGGAGGAGGAGGAGGAGGAGGAGGAGGAGGAGGAGGAG
>SZWC01006423.1:57887-74892 GCA_023375785.1 Penium margaritaceum
ATCGCGATCGAGCGAAAACGCCTTTTTCAAATCTTTTTTCGGAGAAGCAAACCCCTTTTTTATCCATTCAAACCACTTTCAAACCCTACCCCAAATTACACTCGGGGTTTAGGGTTTTATTTTTGCGCGGGCTCCTGCTGGGCCCCGCGGTAGCGGGGCCCAGCAGGTTCCCTTTCAACGCATGGGGTGTTTCGGACCCCCCACTCAAAAATATCGCGAACCTTTGTGATAAAACTCGCAAACCCCTCAATAGAGGGGTTTGTGATTTTTCTCTCATGTTGACGACGTCAGCATGTTGTCGCTGGATGGCATGCGGCGTCAACATAGCGTGTACATTTGGATACAGCTTATTTTTTTGCGTGCTCGCCGGATATAGCGTTAATAAAGAAGCGAAAACTTCCGAAATTGGATATGGCGTGATTAATGTGCGAAATGTGGATATGGCGGTAGATATCGAGAATTCTGTGGGTATATGGTCACTCCCCCGAATTCTTGGCCACACTAGCGCGGGGCCCGGCAGATGCCCGGCCCTTCACAAAACCATTCAACCCCCAAGTGGAGCTCCTGGTAGTATTTTTTAAGGGATTATTCTTTGGGCGAAATAGCTCGCATATCCACATTCTCGAAGGGCGGACCCTCCCATATCCACATGCAAAATTTTAAGTCCCCCATATCCACGTACTTCAAAATAAAGAACCCCATATCCGGTGTAAGCGGTTTTAACAGTGCCATGTCCACATCGGGCAAAAAAAGTACGCCATACCGGAATGGCGTACATTTTTCACGGAGGTGGACATGGGGTATTTAATATTTCATTAAAAAGGTAAGTTGGTGAATCTGCAAAACTTGAATGTCCGTTGTTCTTCAACGGTCGGGTGGGGATCAGCGATCAATTTTCGCCCAAAATTGAGACAGTCCAATAGAGTCGGGAGCATGGCTTACTTTATCAGCGACCCCTCCCTACGCCCAGTGAATAATGGGGGGTTAACATTTATGCAAAGGAAACTTGTCGGACTTCCTGTTTGTGTAAACGGTATTCACCAAGGGCTAATCGTCCTTTGACGAAACCCATCCTTCAATTCGGCACTCCCAACGGTAAACCACATCACGGAAAATCAGACAGCAGGCCGTCGCTGTCAATAACCGCCAGCCTGTCCACCGTAGACAAGTCGTCGCTTTCACGACGTTCCATGCGCCGACTCGAGGCAAGGCAATGCCACTCATCGGGTCGGATATCGTGCATGTACGAGGACGCACGGCGAATCCCCACGAAACCGTGCCACGGTGTATATTTTGTCTATCATGCACACGACGCGTGAAGGATTGGCGGGGAGACTCTCGCCTTCCAGCGTCCTCTCCAGGGTGTCCAGTGGTGCCGCTTTGGACCCTACTCTCGACCGCTGTCGACAGTAGGGTCCAAGGCTCCGTCATGCTCGTCAGACACCCACCACGCACGGCTGCCGCGAGCCATGGACGCGCTTGCTGACGCCTCTGAGCCCGGTGAGCCTGGGTATCTAGTGCATTTAATTTCGGTTTTACATGTATTGTACCCAGGTCGTCCAAGATGGCTGCCCAGTTGCAGTGGGTTGCGTCCCGTACGCGTAGGTCAGACGACGCTCCTCTGCTTCCTGAACGTCGTCGTCTCTCACGCCCGCACCTCAACGAGCCAGGTCTCGTGCCCCAAACCCTATCCACACGAAACCTCGTGTACGACGACCACTTTGAGCATGAGCAACGTGGTAAAGTGCTCTTCATTTCGCCCGAACAAGCAAGAACAAGCAAGCCTTAGTGTGTCTCTACACACTAAGGCTGTCTCGCCCGAATCATGTAGATGGTAAAAATTCTGCTTCGTTTTCCCCTTGTGTGAAAAATGTAAGGTTATCCATCTGTCCCTTCAATCGTGCCATGTCCATTTTTCTGGTGCAGTGTCCTCGGACGATGAGGCGTCTGGTCAGGCCCCAAAGCGCAGAAAGGGAGAGCCTACTTTCCCCCCTGGGATGTCGTTCCGTGACATGGCAAAGGCACGTGCAGTAGTGGATGACTACGCCATCACCAACCGAATGACTATTCGGTGACTGCGAAGTGAGAAGACGCGGTTCACTGCATGGTGTGGGCAGTTCAAGGACAAAGGTTGCCCGCGGCTACTCCGTGCCCATGTGGCGCCAAATGGTGCTGGTGTCGTGGTGGACGAGTTTGTCGACGGACACAAGTGTGTCCCAGGTGTTGGTCGCGGAGACCCGGCGAAGACTGTGAAGTGGGTGGCACGACAGATTGAGTCGACGCTGAAGCGGAACCCCACAGCTGACGTCAAGACGTTGGCTGCCGTTGTTCGCAAAGCCACAGGCAAAGTGGTCGACAAGAACACGATGTACTGGGCGAAAAGTAAGGCGCAGGAAGACATCATCGGCCCCAAAGCCTTATCATGGAGTCTTTTCCCACTGTACTATGAAGAGGTACGTATTGATGACATTTTCTGTGCACAATGTTTCGCCATGTATGGTTTAGGGTTCCTTACAAATTGTGTCACGTGGTATGCAGCTGAAGCGTGTGGACCAGAACACGCATGCAATCATGGGGGCGAACAAGGAGGGCGTGTTCATGAGGGCGTTTGTCGTCCCAGGTGCTACTGTCCTCGGGTTCCAGCACGCACGTCGAATCCTCACGATGGACGGCACACATCTGAAGAACGGGCACAAACAGGTGCTCCTCATCTGTCAGTTTTTCGACGCCAACGACAACGCTGTGCCAATGGCGTGGGCCATGGTGTAGGGGGAGAATGAAGACAATTGGAAGTGGTTTTTGGAGCAGCTAGCGATAGCATATCCAACGACGACAGAGAAGGGCACGGTCGTCATTTCAGACCGTGACAAAGGTTTGTTGAATGCCGTGGAGAAGGAGCTACCCGGGGCTCATCACACCTATTGCTGCTACCACTTGCGGCAAAATATAAGGCAGAAGTTCGGGAAGCAAGCTGGGTACTCGTTTTGGCGGCTGACACATGCTCTTACCCCCGCGGAATGGAGGAAGTGTGAAGAACAGCTTCGTGCCGTCAACTCCCGCGCTGCAGTGTACCTACTTGGAGCAGACAGGGTGGGCGGCATCCCGAAGGAGCACTAGGCCCGGCTGTACTGTCCACTCGCCCGTGGTGGACACACCACCTCGAACGCGGCGGAGTCTTTGAACGCCCACATCGTTGAGTGCAGGAAACTGTTTCCCTTCTACTACTTCGTGTCTCAGCACACATGGGTGCAACGCTTGCTTGCAGACAGGCGCAAACTCAACAAATCGTGCCAGGGTCAACTTGCCTCAACACCGGCGAAGTGCCTCCTGAACAGCGGCGTTCTTGCGCACAACTACGACGTCGTCGAGGAAGGGCCCCACAGTTGCAGCGTGACGGGGCCCAGCAACAGAACGCTTATGGTCAATGTGCAGGACCGGACGTGCACTTGCGGTGCGTGGAAGGAGTGGGGGCAGCCGTGTGCGCATGCATGCGCATTCGTCATCGGCTGTGGGGAGCAAGCCGAGGCACTCTGAGACGTTGGTTTAACACACATGGCATACAGGCGCACCTACAACTTCTCCATGCCTAGCGTCAACCCAGCGTCGCTGAAAGTCCCGGAGGGTGTGCTGTGGCAGCAGCCAGGACCTAAACCTGGAGCAGGGTGGCCTAAGAGTGCTCGGTGGTACCGCGAGGACAAGCGGCGCAAAAACTACATCTGCCCCCGGTGCGGCCAAAAGGGACACACAAAGAAAAAGTGTACGAACGATCCTGCGGTGGCTCCTGCAGTAGAGGCAGCAGCCAATGCTCTCAAACGCCGGCTACAACGTGCAGAAGATGCCGCGAGGGTAGAGGCCTACGCTGGTAGGTGGCCTCCAGCTGAGACCCAAGCAGAGAGAGAAGCTGCGGCTGCAGCAGAAGTTGCTGATGTTGCCACAGGTACACCCAGCAACAGCGCAGCTGGTTCACGTGCTGCTGGCACAGCATCACAGAGCATTGTCCTCCTTTCAGACGACAGTCCAGGGACCAGCGTGTTGGGGATTGGCGCAGGTTGGGGATGGGCGGGGCAGGCGGGGCGCAGGACCACCAGTGAAAGAGCAAGCAGAGTTGCTGCTGCAGCCTCTACTGTCGTTGCGGCAACTGCAATGGCAACAGGACAGGCGAGTCGCGCAATTGACGACGTTGAGTACGACCCCGAGGCAGCAGGCTATGACTCTGCGCAAGAAGAGATATACGACCCTGAACGACACGTTCTCAGTGACTCGGATGATGAGGAGCCCGCGTACGGCGACCACTTCAGTGACCCGTAGCAACAGAGGGAGTGGGAGGCAAGAACAGTTCGTGAATAGCAACAAGCTTGTGTCATGGACGGGTGGGAGGACTGCACAGAGGAGTGGGATGACGAGCCCGATGTCTTCTAAGAGGTAAATTTGCCTTGTTGATGCAAATCGTGGTGAATGGTGCTGTTCATCTCTAACATCTTTAGGGTTACTCATTCCTCCACTTCTGTCGCCATGTGTGTGTTGCAGGTCATGTCCAAGATGGTTTAGGGTTGAAGCACACGTGGTCACAACAGCAAGGACCAAAATGGAAGAGGAGGAACTTGCCTTACCTCCTGCACTGGGTCTACAAGGGTTGTCAGAGGGCTTAGGTTTTGACCAGGAGGACTGTTGCAGGGCCAGCAAGACTAGGGCGGTAGTGCAGGTGGGGTAGGGTGCTTGTCATGGGGTGATGGAAGCCAGAGTGTTTTTGCAAGTGTTGAATAGAATGGTCCATGATCCATGTTTTCTAGTGAAGAATTGTTAAACCGTTGCTTAAGTGACTGCAAACCGTACACATAATGACAATATGAAACATGGAATTGCGTTGGAGGAATTGAACGAAACGAGTGTGTTCAATGTAGGTATAAAGAATGTGGATTGTCCTGAGGTTCATTATCTTCAACACACCTTCAGTTTAGTGTTCTCATTAGCACACTGGCACAGACAACCATGGATTCGATGACTTCTTTCTTGGCTGGAGCCGGAGCGACATACATCCTCATGACATGGAAGGATTGGACACCAAGGCCAGTACACATTGTGAAGATGTACATGTGTCCATGTCAACATGGAGCGTGTCAAAAAGTAGACAGTGCATGTGAGGAGGAGCAGGAAGTTGTCTTCTACAACGTGGAGGACTGTGACGTAGAGGGCGCTGACTCTACGTTGTCGGATACGGAAGACGATGTGCAGTTTGTTGACTGCTACCCTGATGGTTGCTGTATGACAAACAACTTGTGTCCTGCCTGTGAGATCATGGCATGGATCCATTCTTTGCCACCTACGGTCCAGCGATGGTTGGTCAGTGGACGGCCAGGTCCATTCATCGGAGGCTGTGTACACTAAGTGCGCTGGAGCACGATAATGGATTTTCAATGCATTTTCAATGCCTGATGTGCAAGTGATAGACACAATGATGTATTTGAAAAGGCCTGGATGTCGTATTCATTGGCACTCTGTGTGATATGTGCAGTGGGGACGTTGTGAATAACCCCAGAAAAATATTAATCGTGTACCCAACAGAACGCACCAGTACATGTTCAACGTTACATGTAGAAAATGGAAGACAGATGTACAATAACAAACATGTACTCATATGAACATAGTATGTCTTGCGGATGGAGGCTGAGAAGGCGCTTAGGCAGTGAACGCATCTGGACATCTGGTTATAGAAAGAAAAACATTAATGACAATAGAACTATGGGGTCACATACGCGACAGTGTGATGGGATGCATCTGCACCCACACCTGCCAATCACTTTTCGCGTACACTGGGCGGCTGGTTGGAGCCCGCATAGCCACAATCCAACACATGGTGTGAGGGCTAGGAGGGTCATGGTCATACATGGTGTCCCATGCAGCCTTCACGTTGCGCCATGCAGCCTCGGCCTCGTCACATGTTGGTTTGGGTGGAACAGGAATGTCCACACCCCATGGACCGCGTCGACTGTGTTCGATGTCACCCCAGCCGAGCATGGGAGGGAGTGGCCGATCTACGGACATCCGGTCCATGTCCATAGTGGACAACTGGGACCCTATCGTGCAAGTTACGCGAACAACTGCAAAGTCATCGGTGAAAACCGCGGGTTTTAACGTTGAACTAAGGTCCTTTGACGCAGTCAGCAAGGGTACGCAACAATGCGTTTTGTTCGTGGCGGTGGGCGATAAAACGACCTATCGCGATAGTCAGCAGTAGACATTGAGACGACCAATCACGCTTGTCAGCGGCGTTCGTCAAAACTTTCCCGATCGACTGTTCAAACCATTGAATTCGAGTAATTGTGTCGTTTCGCGGCATATACAAGCGGGTTCGATTCGAGGCTTGCGAGATTGTGCTTTCATATGCAATACAAACCCCCCACCCACCCCGAAAGGATGTCTTCCGTATGTCTCGCGAGAACATACAACCACATTTCGACACAATCGGCGTTGTCTATATTGAGAGGAGGTCACTTGTACCATTGTCGTATATTTCTCAGGTGAATTTGCCTCCTGTCGGAGGCGCACCGCATAACCGCCAATACGGCTGGGTTCCGTTCACAATGAGTGCATGACAGCGTGCACTTCGGTGTGGACATATGGTTGTTAAATTGAAATGTTGTGGATATTACATTCTTTTTAAAACGGCAATGGACATGGGGGCAAAAAAGAGCGATCAGGTGGTATGGCAGACAAAAAGTTGTCGCTGTATGGATATGGGGTTGTTAAAGAGCGATACATGGATATGGGGGATCTATTGGGAAATTGATGGGTATATGGTCACACCCCCGTTATTCTTTACAGCTTTACGATTCTTAAATTTTTCTGGCCGCGGGAAAACACCATTTTATGTGAGATGGCATCCATGGCCAACGGTTACAAACAACATAGCGCCGCACGGGGACTCTACAACAAAGCATTGCGCACCGGTTTCTTCCACAAACTTTAGAAGAATAATGTGGGAGAAAATGGTGAAAATCACAAAAAATAGAGATTAATGAACATAAGCTTCATTAATAATGAAATCCTCTCGTCTCACGAATGTTTCACAGGTGATATAGTAGCAAACGGATGAGAAGCTAGGCCCACTAGGCCAAAACCGCGGTACTTGACGGTCTCCGACCCCCAAATCGTCCAATTCATTGCCCAGCGGACCACGACCTGTTCAAGCCACGTGGCACGACTGACGCTAAACTCCCTCCCACATGGGGATGGACCTGCCCTCAATGTCCACAATGAGTATCGAACCCCAAAAATCTGATACCAACCAGCGCAAACAGACGGGAAGCTTGGTCCATTGGGCCAAAACTGTGGTACTTGAGGGTTTCGACCCTCAAGTCATCCCATCCATTGGTACACATGTTCAAACCATGTGGCACGATTGGCACTACACATGGTCTTCGAAAAGGAGTGGTTTTTCTAAAGGTTCAAAATATGACGGTACCCATCTTTTCGCTCGATAGATCAGCGCTGTCTATAGTCGAAAACGACATGACAGTAGTGCCCATGTTTGCAAATGTTTTGAGCAAAAACAGAATTAAACTTTGCTCTCGAAGTCGGACGTCGCCGCCTTTGAGGGTGAAGTCAGCGACTTCTGACAACAGCCTCACCGATGTCAGAAGTCACCATGTTGCGAGTTTTGGAGTTCGCACGTGCGAACTCCAAATCTTGCACTTTTGCAAGGGTGACTGCACGAACTCTGAGCAAATCCTTTAGTTGAACTAGGGTGTTTGGGTTATGATTCTTTACTTACCCAATCACGTGCCGGGCCCTACGGCACCAGGACCCAGCAGATCCCCCTTTCTTCTATCGTAGAATGCGCCGCATTTCACAACCCCCCCTCCAATATCTAACAAACCCCCTAGATACACTATGGGGTTTGGGTTGTATTGTTTACTTGCCCAGGCATTTGCCAGGCCCCGCTACTAAATTCCCTTTCTTCTATCACAGCATGCGCCGCATCTCGCAACCCCCCCTAAGAAGATGCGTGGAAGCTTCGTAGAGACATAGCCGCTGACTAGGCGTCAGTGCCTGGTCAAACTGTGACCACAGTCACAAGTCGTACACACAACGGCAAGGGTCTGGCTAGGGGACACAAGGCAAAGTGTCAGAATGTTTCAATAGCATTTGCAGAGGGAGATGAAAAATGACAGGTCCATGGCATAAGTACCTGCCGCGGCGCTTGGCGGGTTTCGCACGCGGCAGTGCAAGGTCTGTCCTAAAACCGGCCCAAAACCACTGTTTTGGCCGTAACTCAGCGTAGACAAGTCAGAACGCTACGCCGTCTGAACCTAGGCGTGCCAAATCACAAGCCGAATGCTACGACTGGTCACATACATGCATCGGGCATGAAACAGTGGACACACAATGCAAAAACCTACAAATCAGGCCCACGACCAATCCACCGATAAACTCCTACGTTCTGGAGAAAAACTGCAGGAGGTTCCAAGCAGCGTCCGGAGCTCTGGGACGGTTGTCGGTTAGTTCCAAGTTGGTAATTCACCAGAAGATGACGCCCCGGTACCACTTGGGTCCGCATCAGGGATCTTCACGGGTATGGACATGGCCAAGTAGTCATAGTAAACTGTAAAAGTCGACAGGAAAGTCATAAATCACAACACTCCCCCATGACCCGATGGTACGCATGTCCATATATTTGCAGCACTAAAACGAGTGCAAAAACAGTCGTTACACAGACACAGACACACCCCTCACTTAACCACTCTCAGGCAAGGGACGAAGCCCAACAGAACGAATGGCCACCAGAAACTTCCAATGTGCTAGTGCCTTCGTCAAGAAGTCAGCATGCTACATGTTAGTGCCAACCCATATGAAAGAGATCATGTGTCGCTCCACCCGATCATGCACGAAGTGATGCTCAACCGCAATGTTCTTCGTGCAAGGGTGAAAGACACCAGAGTTCTGCGTAATGGCAAGAGCACTCTGGTTGTTGTAGTGAAGCACAATGGCAGGTACTGACTGACCCAGCTCAAGGAACAGGTGCTGCATGTACACTACCTCAGTAGCCCCTACACCCAGAGTAACATATTCTACCTCCAACGAGCTATGTGCAATACAACCTTCCTTCGCGCTGCGCTAGGACACAGCGGTACTACCGAGCTGGAACATGTAACCGGTGTGACTGCGTCCATCTGGACTCCAGGCCCAGTCGCTATCGGTGTAGCCGTCAAGAACCACCGAACACTGTCAGTGAAAGCATAGTCCGAGCACTGTCCCTGCTTGCTACAGAGATGCATGCCACCTGCACAGCTCACATTTGCGCTTTCCACTCCCTTTGTCAGGGACCTACCGAGTCCACAGCTGAAAACTGGCGACGTGCCATGCGCATCTACACGAGCCTTGGGAATTCAGGAGGAACACAACTCTGGGCGCTTTGCACGCTCATGATCGGAGTCCATCTTGAGCACACAGACATCTTCTCGGGGTATAGCGACATTGTGCTCGAGCCCTTCTCCACCTCCCTTCAGCTTCTTCCTTGGGTGCATCAGCTCTTCCTCCAAGTGACTTCCGCTCGAGAGGTAGCCATGGCCCACCAGGAGAGTTCCTTTGCCGACGCCCCTCTTACAGAGAACTTCTTCATCCTCTGGCACAACATCCTCTTCCCCTCCCACCCCGGCTACCCCAACTGAGATGTAGGGTGTGGCAGCCGCGGCACAGGGGAAGAAGGGTGAGAAGAAGCGTGGTTCAGGCCAGCAGTAGTCGTAGCATCAGCAGTCCTCGGGCGGCAGCAGTGGAAGTACTATCCACTGCTACAGTTGTGGAGGCGCTCATCGCTACAACGAGTGCTAGAAGCCGCTTGACGGGGCACGGATCACTCGCGGTGTTCAAGCTGCACACGCGTAGCGGGCTGCGTCAAGCAACACAGCCTCCGGTCACGCGACGACTATGACTGCAGCAGTTCTCGCTTCCTCACCGGCAAGTAATGGCGACCCAGATCCGCGTGACCGCACCATCGCTGAGCTCTGTCATCTTGTGGTACATCGTTTTCAGGGAGGTGCGAGTTTGTTGTCACAGCTGGCTGGTTCATAGACTGTTTGTTCGTCTATCCTCGTCGCTCGTTATGACTCATGTGGGGGGGCTTGACAGTACCGATTAGATTCATGAGTCGTACCTGTGTGCCCTTCGTAGTTCCTCCTCACCTATTGCTCAGCGCCCGTTTGAGATCGAGTGCTCCATTGCCCGTTGTACAGTGACTTCCTCCAGTCGTTATCCCGGTGGAACTTGGATCATCGATTCTGGTGCCACTCATCACATGACCTGTCGTTGTAGTAACTTTGTTGTTCTCGGTCCTATTATGTCTGTTTGCTCCGTTCATACAGGCTCTCATCAGTCCTTGCATGTCTAGGGTGTTGGGGTTGTGTGCTTCGATGGTCCGTCTGGCCCCCTTTATCTTTCCGAGGTGCTTTTTGTGCCTCGCTTTGAGCTCAGCGTACTTTCTGTGTGTGCCTACACACTGATGGGACTCTCTGTGGAGCACACTATAGACTCCGCAACTGTGACAGTTATTGATACTCGTACCGTTGTTCTTTGTGCCTCTGTTGTGAATGATCTGTATCATGTCTCTCGTATTTCTCCTCCTTCTTGCTCCCCCTCCCCTCCTGCTCGAGTGTTTGTCATTGGCGTTCTGTCTGCTGAGCACCATCGTCATCTGTATCATGTGGAGTCCGATACTGCGTCGAAGCTCATTCAGACACAGAAGCAGCCCAAGACCGATTGTATGTTCTGCGCTCAGGGTAAGATGCATCATTGCAGCTACCCTGACTCCTGTTCCCGCGCACTTCACCCTGTCGAGTTGGTCCATTCAGACCTTCTCTGTCCGATCGGGGAAGATGCGTATTGACCCTGACTGATGATTTCACCCGGATGCGGTGGGTCTACAGCATGCACCAGAAGAGTGATGCCACTCTCACGGTTCGCCTCTGGCTAGTGATGGCTGAGCATCAGTCTTGCCACATGCTACATACCTTCTGTTTGGATCACAGCGGTGAGTTTCTTGTTGAGATGGAAAGTTTCTTCGCCGAGCACGGGGTTTTTCACCAGGTCTCCGCTCCTACTACTCCTAAGCAGAACGGTGTCTCTGAGCGTTGGAACCGTACCCTGGAGGATGCACTTCACGCTATGCGGTGTGAGTGCGGTCTCCCGGAGTCCTTCACCTTCGAAGGATTTGCCTACATGATGTGGGTCTAGAACCGCCTCCCACACGGTCCCCTTCCAAACCACGTTACACCGTACAAGCTCTGGTTTGGCCACCGTGCTGACCTGCATCACGCTCGTGTCTAGGAATCCTTCACTTCTGTGTAGTACACCGAGGACCACCAGGGGTCCAAGGTCTCACCGCGAGGTCGATTGTGTGCCTTCATAGGCATCTCCTCGCGGTTGAAGGCCTGGAGGTTTTAGGATCCCACCCGTCGTCGCATCGTTGAGTCCCACGACGTGCACTTCTTTGAGTCTCTTACCTACCGTGTTCTGACCTCGATCACGTCGATATCTGTCATGCATGTTCCTACGTGACAGGCTTCTCGATGGATGGGGGAGTCTGGGCCTACGAGCACCTCTCGCCCGGCTGATGTGTCCATTCAAGTCCCCTCCACTTCTCGGTCTCCGGCTCTTGATGACCCAGGGATCATCGTTGTCGGACCAGGGACCTCTCAAGCACAGCCAGCCTCTACCCCTGTTCCCTCGCACCCCATAGGTACCCATGTCTTTGTACCTGTGTCCACCAGTACTCTTGCCTTTATGTGTGGTCCTGCCTCGACTCCTACTCCTATTGTCACACCCAGTCCCGTGTCTCCCACACACGCATCTCCTCACACTTCATCACCTGCTCCTTTGCCTCAGCCCTCACCAGCTGTGGTCGTGCATGTCTTTGAGCTTGAGGTGAGCCCCTCAAGCCTAGGTTACTCGCGTGAGCCCGGCGGTCGTCTTCGACCATTGTTCTCCGGAGTCCAACGAGTGTCAGGTCCCGCACCAAGGCCCTCCACTTGCTGCATCGCAAGTGGTGATCCCGGCACAAAGGCCCTAGGCCTGAGTGTCCGCATTGATCACACACAGGTACATCCAGTGTACCCTGTAGGGTACGATCTCATCACTCGCGAGTTTCATATCGCTTGTGATGCAGCAGCTGACCTCGTGGTGGTTAGGCCTAGCACTCAGGCGTGTGCACTTGCCACTCAGAGCTCTCCCTCTATGGTGCCTGATCTGGGCACACTGAGGGAAGCTCTCTCATCAGAGGATGCAGACGACTAGCGTGCTACCTGTGAGGATGAGCTTCGCGTCATCCGAGAGCACGAAGTTCACCAGCTAGTCGACCTTCCTCCTAGGAGGAAGGCTAGTCAGGTCAAGTGGGTCTTTCGCAAGAAAGCGAAGCCGGATTGCTCACTCGAATGCCACAAGGCTCGCTTGGTCGTCAAAGGATACTCTCATATCGAGGGCATCGATTACACTGACACCTTTGCCCCTGTCGCCCGTATGACCTCAGCTCACGCTCTGTTCGGTGTAGTGGCTCGGCATCACTGGGAACTGCACCAGATGGACGTGAACAATGTATTCCTCCATGGCTCTTTGGATGAGGATATTTCCGTGGCTTAGCCACCAGGCTTTGAGGATGGTGACAAGGTCTAGCGCTTGCGCAAGTCCTTGTATGACCTCAAGTAGTCTCCTCAGTATTGGAACCAGGAGATCGCTGGCAACCTGACTTGTGCGGGATATGTATAGAGCGAGGCAGATCCCTCTCTCTTTATCCAACGGAT
This sequence comes from Penium margaritaceum, assembly GCA_023375785.1. Lineage (NCBI taxonomy): Eukaryota > Viridiplantae > Streptophyta > Zygnematophyceae > Desmidiales > Peniaceae > Penium > Penium margaritaceum. The sequence goes on from SZWC01006423.1 coordinate 70,676, forward strand.
GCTTGAGTGGTTCACCGCCATCCTAGTCTATGTGGACGACCTTCTGATCGCGTCTCCTGCCATGGAGGTCATAACGGAGGCCAAGACGGTCCTCCAGAATACCTATAGGATGAAGGATCTTGTTCCTACAGCGGTGTTCCCTGGCATGTAGATCGTGCGAGACCGTAAACCTCGGAAAATTCTGTTGCATCAGACCCAATACGCACGTGTTATGGAGGAGTGCTTCAGTGACCTCCTTGGCGCAGTGCCCACAGCCTCCATACCTCTCACACCTGACGGGCAGGATACCCTAAAGGTGGATGACCCCACACAGCTGGGGGAGACAGTGGATGTGACCGTGTACCTTGGCCTCATTAGATCTCTGATGTACCTGGCCACTACCACACGCCCCGAACGTGCTCGCCGATGAACACCCATGCCCGTGCCGGCCTCTCCAAGGAAAGGGCGAAAGTCCACGACTGTCTCGCACGGCATGGCGTAAAGGAGTCCCCACATCGCCCGAGCCGCTGTCAACACCTGAGCGCGGTCCGTAACCTGGCACGGAGTGTGATAGTAGGGCCATACCCCCTCGGAAGTGGCCCAGACCTGGAAGAGAGTCTCCCAGCGGTCAAAGCCGTCCTTGCTGACATAGCGTGGTGGCGGTGTTTTGAAGTCCTTGGGTTGCCGCTCCGCAGGGAGGACAACCACAGGTTTGGAGGAACGAGGGATGGGGAAAACACCGGGATGAGGAAAGTCGCCGAGGTAGGGATCAGGCTAGGGTCGGATCTCTAGGAGCAGGGAACCGGAACGCGTCTGAAGTTGGCGGAGACACTCCTTAAGCACACGAATCTCCCTCTTATGGGTGTCGTCATCCATCCCTTGCATGTCAGGGTCTTCATCTAGAGGATCAAAGAGTGGCTGGTCTTGTCCTACTGCTCTCCTCGGTGTAAATGCTGACTGCTGTGTAGAAGGTATGGCACCGCTGACTCCCTCGGATGTCTGTTGTGGGGCCGTGGACTGACCACAAATCAGATCTGGAAGCGCGCAGGTGACGTCAGTCTGCTGCTGCTGCTGACGACGTATCTCATCCTGCTGACTCCGCAGATCTGCAATGGCCTATGAGCGTGGGCTCATGACCCCTGAGGAGGAGGAGGGATCAAGTGGTCCTTTGCCCTTCTCACCGGTGGGAGCCATGTCGGCGCTCAGTATGGACCGGGACGTCAAACCGATCGGATTTCAGAAATGACAGCGGTTCTCGAGGAGTTGAAACACTTGCAATTTTTGACTTTCCGACCCCAAAATTTGATTAAGGCAGGTGCTGATGTCAGCAAGGGTTTTCTGACATAAGCAAGGACCTGATGATGTCAGCAAGGAAAATTCTGATGTCAGCATAGTCTTTTTTTGTTGACAACCCTTATGGCTATTGGGCGGCTGCTCCGTGGCAGCCGTGTGGAAGCTACACGGAAGTTCCGTAGCAACTTCCACTCGGCTACTGCTGTTGCTACGCTTGCACTTGCAACAGCAGTCACGCAGCTGCTTGCACAGCTATGGCAGCAGCTGTGCGCTACTACTATGTCGCGGCGCTGCTGTGCACTGCTCTAGCCGCATGCTGGTGCTGCCGCACTGCCGCGTTGCTACTACTGCTGCTAGCTACTACTGTTGCTGCTCAATTTTGCCGCTGCTACGTGCTACTGATTGCTACTGCTGCTGCCCGTCACCGCCTACTGTGACTGTTGCCTGCTGCCGCTACACAGTGCTGTAGTTGCACGCTGCTACTGCCTCATGCTACTGCTGCTGCCTACGCCGCCTGTTGCGGCTGCTGCCTGCTGTCGCCGCTCCCTTCGCCAATGCTAGAAGCTGCTAGCAGCTGCTGCCTACTACAACTGTTGCCTGCTGCTGCTAGCGGCTGCTGCTCATGCACTCTCACGTGCTGAAGGTGGGTGACGTTGCCGGCAGTCGGTGACGTCGACAGGTCCGTGTGGATCGGCCGCAGCGGTGACGCTCACTATTGCTACTGTGCTCAGTCTCTCTTGTGCAGCTCGGCAAGAACTGTCTCATTGCTCTGATACGTGGAAGCTTGGTGGAAGATGTGTGGAAGCTTCCTCGCGACATAGCCACTGACTAGGCGTCAATGCCTGGTCAGACGGTGACGAAAGTCAGAAGTCGTACGCACAACGGCAAGGGTGTGGCTAGGAGACACAAGGCAAAGTGTCAGAATGCTTCAATAGCATTTGCAGAGAGAGATGACAAATGACAGGTCCATGGCATAAGTACCTGCTGTGGCGCACGGCGGGTGTCGCACACGGCAGCACAAGATCTGTCCTAAAACCGCCCCAAAACCATTGTTTTGGTCGTAACTCAGCGTAGATATGTCAGAACGCTACACCGTCTGAAACTAGACGTGCAAAATCACAAGCCGGACGCTACGACTGGTCACATGCATGCATACTGCATCAAACGGTGGATACACAATGCCAAAACATGCAGATCAGGCCGACGACGAGTCCACCGATAAACTCCTACGTGCTGCAGAAAAGTTACAAGAGGTTCCAGGCAGTGTCTAGTGCTCTGGGACGATTGTCGGTCAGCTCCAAGCTGGTAGTCCTCCACGAGACAACGCTCTGGTACCACCTGGGTCCGCATCAGGGATCTCCACGGGTATGGACACGGCCGAGTGGTCATAGTGAACTGTACAGGTCGAAAGGAACGTCAGAAATTACAACACCCCCCCCCCCCCAAACCCCTGACAAACCCCGTAATTACACTGAGGGGTTTGGGTTGCCCGGGCATCTGCCGGGCCCTGCGGTAGTGGGGACCGGCAGATTGCCTTTCTTTTGATAGTGTGCATCGCATCTCACAAACCCCCCCAAACCCTCGACAAAAGCCCTAGCTAAAATGTGGGGTTTGGCAGGGTCATCACGAGCTCAGAGGGAGGTTTTGCCATGAAATCCCTCCTGCGAGCTCGCGATGATAGACGAAGTTCGACTTCGCCCTCGAAGTCAAAATCCATGTCAAATCTATGAAATACATGAAATACATGATAGCCGTGCCCGTTTTCACTCGAAGAACGAAAAACATGGGCATTGCTGTCATTTCGTTTTCGACTTGGGACAATGTTGATCTATCGACCGAAACGATGGGCATATTACTACCTCGTCCTTCTTTTAACCCACATAACCCTTTCAAGTTGACTACGTATTAAATCGGTGACAAAATACTATTTCAACCTTATCTAAGATGTATACTAGAATAGAACATACATTTCACGCAAGTTCACAAAGTTTTTCGTAGTTCACGTTTATTCTTATGAGGAATTCTAAGCACACTAATAGGATTCCTAAGTAGGTTAAGAGGCTTGACAACAAGCATTCAAGTGATGTCAATGCTACCAGTTATGCCCTTGGAATGGGATTGAGGGTCATGTTGGTATGATCCATGAACAGGTACATAAATTCTGCATAGGCCAGGTCATGGTCTGCCAATATGTTTTGTCCACATCGAGCAATGCAGGCAGAATACAGGTTGTTAGCATATATCTTGCAAAAGCATAGAAGAAGGACATGGCCAAGGCAGAAGCAATGGGCCATGTGGCGGATCATACGAAACCTCACCAGAAGTGTAAGGAACCACAATTGAAGAGGACCCTGTGCTCCTAATGAGTCGAAGTTGATGTCATGGGTGGATGTGAATGAAATTCCACCACTTCACATGAGGAGGGTTCACAAAGTACGAACGGTTGACCAGTTTTCCCATTCCTTTTCCCGTGGCTGCAACTGTCAAAGTGGGAGGGCCACCTTCACATGAGAACAAGCTCTGCCACGTCCATAAATGCAAAGGAAGAAATTGATAAATCCATGGATTCTTCCATCATGAGATGAAGAAAGATGAGATATGTAGATAAAGATTCCGCCCACACATGCGGAAAATTTAAAGACCAATGAGACAAAGAATGGAGCCTCAAAACTCTCGATTTAATTTTATGATACATAGTATCCTTCTTAATGTATAACCATGAAAAAGGGATTTGCAAACGTTCAACATAAATTTTCTTCTTCTATTTGCATCAGCAAAAGGTAAAAGGGCACAAGAGGATGAGGAGGGATGATGATGCAATAACACACACACACACACACACACACACACACACACACACACACACACACACACACACACACACACACACACACACACCCACACACACACACACACACACACACACACACAGAGAGAGAGAGAGA